>BJBW01004982.1:0-98575 GCA_004320125.1 Scolopax mira
TGATGGGGTCAGAGAGCCGCGAGTGCACGGCCACAGGGATCTGGACTGGGGATGCCTCACATTGTGAAGGTAGAGTTGCTGATCAAGGTGTCACAGGCCTTGAGTGACCCTGGGATGTTCTATGGTGTCTTGGTTCTCTTGCTCCAACAGTTTAGCCTTGTAAGCTCCAGACTTCTTGAAGCGTCTATCTGTCCCTGCAGCCATTGCCTGCCCAGTGCTCATTGCTCCGCACCAAGGACAGCTGAACTGCTCCCACCTCCATGGAGACTTTACCTTCAGCTCCACCTGTGCCTTCTCCTGCCAGACAGGGTTTGCACTGATGGGGTCAGAGAGCCGCGAGTGCACGGCCACAGGGACATGGACTGGGGATGCCCCACGCTGTGAAGGTAGAGCTGCTTCTAGAGCTCAGGATGCTGTTGCCCTTGGGGTGACACTAGGATGTTCCCCAGACTTTTGGTCCCAACAATGTAGTCTCCCAGGATCCTTTTTGAAATGTGCCTCTCTACTCTTTCAGCTATCAATTGCTCAGCATTGGCCACGCCCGAGATGGGCCAGGCTGCCTGCTCCCACCTCCATGGGGACTTTTCCTTTGGCTCTATGTGCGTCTTCTCCTGCCAGATAGGGTTTGTGCTGATGGGGTCGAAAAGCCGCGAGTGCACGGCCACAGGAACCTGGTCTGGGGACACCCCACAATGCAGAGGTAAATCTTGTGATCATCTGTGTGTCATGAAGTACTCTGTTGTAGCAGACTACCTTCTCTGGCATTCCCCATCCCCTTAGCACCCCAAGTTCATGGCAGCTCATCCCCTGGCTCCCCAGCCCACATGTCCCCAGCCCACTACCATCAGTCCTGTCCTGCTGATGCTACTGCTGTGCTTTATCTCCAGCCACCAGCTGCCCAGCGCTGGATCCCCCCAGCAGTGGCCAGTTGAGCTGCTCCCATGTGCATGGGAACTTCACGTACAACTCCACATGCACCTTTTCCTGTGAGGAGGGGTTTGTTCGGATGGGAGCAGAGGTGCTCCAGTGTACAGCCACGGGGAACTGGACCAGACATCCCCCGGTCTGTGCAGGTACAGTGGGACCCAGATCATTCCTCTAGCATTTGGGTGGAGAGGTCCAGTTTCCCATAGCACTTCTTGCATGTGGTGGGGGGCACCCCAGCAGCTTGGGCGCTGTGATGTCCTTCTGACCACTTTCCAACCTGTGGGTCTGTGGATCTGTTTCAGAGGATGGTGCCCCCTTCTTAAAGCAAGTCCTGGCCTACAGCAGCGGCACAGCTCTGGCAGTTGGTGGCATCGTGCTCTCGGGTGCACTCATTGCCCTCCTCGCCAAGCGGCTCAGTGACAGAGGTACAGAAATGGCTCTCACAGCAACAGAGAGACCAGGGGGTTACAGAGTCCCAGGAGAGGGTGGGATGATCAGAAGAGCTTAACACTGTGACTGCCTCAATCCATGTGTTTTATTTGCTGTGAGCTGCTTTGGGTCTGGCAGCCACTCCTTGGCAGTTTGTCCAGCTGGAAGTGTCAACAGCCAGGTTTGGAGGGCAGAAGTCAAAAACCCTACCTTAATTGCACCTTAGTTGTCTTCTTAGACAATTGTTTCAACTCCCCTCTCCCGCTCCCTCCTGTGCTTGTCAAACTTGATTCAATTGCAGATGCTGCTGCTGCAGCTTCTCAAGTCTGTCACTAAATAGATCTGGTTATTTTTCTTCTATCTTCATTACCCATGTGGACATTTTGACACCATTATCAGAGGAGAAGAAGAAGCTCCTGAACCCCACGAGGTGAGAGCTGTGCTCTGCAGGAGGGTGGCTCTGCTGTATGCCCATCATACCCTGTTGTTACCCCATATCACCTAGATCTGCTCATGTGAAGCTGCTTTTATGTGCAGTGAGAGCATCTCATCGTTAGGGCTGGTGGGGCTGTGCTAACCCCTGCCCTTCACCCCTGTCTCTGTTTTCCAGTGACCTAGGATCACCTGGCATTTTCACCAATGCAGCATACAACGCCAACCTGTAAGGTGAGCCCTGGTGAGACCCTCGTGGTACTCTGTGCTCTTGCAGCATGCTGGAAATGTTCCACCATTCCTCCTTGCTCCTGGTGAGAGTTGCATGGAAAATTCACCTGGGCAGCTATCCTCCTGGCTGGGGTGCTCCCAGGTGGGGACACCCCTTGGGAGGGGAAGTGGGGGTTGTTGTCCCAAAAGTGGGGTTGTGCAAGAGGCCAATGTACACACGGAGCTGAGGTTTTGTTTAAATCATTTTTGTGCAGAGATGGGTGCTAGGTGGTAATCCATAAAGCTAGCACGCTTGGCCTATAACCTCCTTGGAATATGTATAGATTTCAAAACACAGATATACGTACTGGTTGTTATTAGTAGAAATTTCATAACAATTGGTTAATACTGTCTCTCACTTCCATTTAAAGCTGCGATGTTTAGTTTAATGTTTAATTTAGGCACTGGTGAGGCCCCACCTCGAGTACTGTGTCCAGTTTTGGGCCCCTTACCACAAAAAAGACATTGAGGTGCTGGAGCGGGTACAGAGAAGGGCAACGAAGCTGATGAGGGGTCTGGAGCACAAGCCTTATGAGGAGAGGCTGAGGGAGCTGGGGTGGTTCAGCCTGGAGAAAAGGAGGCTGAGGGGAGACCTTGTTGCCCTCTACAACTACCTGAAAGGAGGGTGTAGAGAGTCAGGGGTCAGTCTCTTCTCCCAGGTCACGGGTGACAGGACTAGAGAAGATGGCCTCAATTTCGCACCAGGGGAGGTCCAGATTGGTTATTTGGAACAGTTTTTACACTGAAAGGGTTATCAAGCATTGGAAAGTGATTGAGACACCATCCCTGGAGGTGTTCAAAAGATGGGTTGACATGGTGCTCAGGGACACGGTTTAGTGATGTGGTTTTTTCTCAGTTGGGTTGACAGTTGGACCAGATGATCTCGAAGGTCCCTTCTAACCTAGATGATTCTATTCTACGATTAATAACCGTGTGCATTCTCTAGTACATGGTGGGGGTAGTTCTGTTCAGCCTCCAACTGGGTGGGTGGTTGCAGTCCCCGTCTGTAAACTTTCCCCTATCCCTGTGGAACGGTGTTGCCCTCAGCCTGTCTGCTGAGCCTCTTGCAGAGGGCTGTTCCCTCATCACCAGCAGCCTTCCCTTCCTCTTCAAGGGAATATTTATCAGCGAGGCCTGTGCTGTTTATATGACCTGTATAAGCACCCTAGGCCTTGTAACTTTCTTACAGCTCTTGTTCAGTGAAAGACCCCGATTTCTGAGGTACAGCCGGAGTAAGGCCAGCCCTGGCTCTCCTGTGCTTCCAGCCTGGCCGTGACCAAACCCCACCGTGTTCCCCGGCGCTGCCGGCCCAGAGGGAGCCGCTGCCGGGCGGAGACACCACCCACGCTGCGTGTACACCGCCATTCCCCACCACACACATACATAGGGGGAGCGGAGCCACCTTCCTGCACCACCCACGCGTGACGACCAGCCTGGGGCCCTGGGCCGCCCCCGCCGCCTGCTGCCAGCCCCTTCCCTCAGGGAGCCGCCCCCCCCTCGGACGTGCCCCCGCGGCTCCCCCTCCTTCCCCTTCCCCCTGACTCGTGCTTGTGTCAGCAGGATCTGAATAAACGCCTGTTTCTAACGAGCTGCCTCCGTGTGCCCAGGAGCGGGAGGGAAGGGAGGGGACAGGCCGGGCCGGGCCGGGCCGGGGGTGGGGAAGGGAAAGGAAGGGGAAGCCGCTCTCCGCCTCGCCGCGGCGGCCGCCGTAGTTGGGGCGGGGCGCTGCCCGGAAGGAGACGTGGGTTTCGGGAGGAAGGCGGAAGCCATGGCGGCGACGGAGGCTGAGGCTGAGTGGGAGCCGGCGGGGTTACTGCCGGCCCCGGGGGGTGGCCTCGACTGGGGTGAGCTAGGCTGAGGGGCGGTGGCGGTGGGAGCGGGAGCTGGGGGCCGGGGGCCGGTGCCGGGCGGTGGTGGGGGTGTTCGCCGCCGGGGCCTCGCCGGCGCTGAGGCCGCTGTCTCTCCCGCAGAATCGGTGCTGGGCGAGGAGCTGAGCGAGCTGCTGGGCGCCGCGGAGCAGCGGCGGGCCCCGAGGGACGAGCCCGAGGTGAGTACCGGGGCCCCCTGGGGAGCAGCGCCGGGGGTTTCAGGGCGGCCGCCCGGGGGGAGGGACTGGAGCTGCCGGGCTGGAGCGCCGGGGGCTTGACAAGCCTTCAGCCGTTCTGCCCTGACTCAGCCGCTGAGGTGCGGAGTTGTCCCTCAGTGAAAGGGCTGTCGGTGTCGAAAATCGGAAGTTTAAAAGCCGACGTTGAAAGGGAGAGTGGAAAGTGAGAGTCTGAGGTGCTGTGCCCAGGAAAGGCTGTGTTGTCCCTGACCTGGTGAAGGCAAGATTCCCCTGCGAGGCGGTGCTGGCAGGAGAGCGCGTTTCTGGGTTATACTTTTGTGCTCGTTTTGGAGAACTGTGGCCACCAATGCTGTGACTTGTCACCTCGCCTATACCATGGCTTCTTGTTTTCTTGTCTGTTTTTGGATTTTCTACCAAACTCTTTCCTTGCAAACCATGTTTTTGACTGTCTGATCATACATACTGCTTCTTCTATCCCAAGGTATTTGCCTCATGGTTTCTCCACTCTTGTTGTAAAACCCCTGCCTTTTCTCTACTCGCTGTGTCCTGCCCCACCTCTAGCACAACCTCTGGGTTATCCAGCGCCAACCTCAGGTACTAAGAACATGCCTACAGGCATTGCAGAGGCAGGCGCTGGAGAAAACTTGGGAACTGCTGCATTGAAGAAGGGTAGGGAATCCCCCTTCAGTAGGTCTGCAGTAATTGCCCGTGTGGAGGCTTCTGCTGCACAGCTCAGGCTGTGGTTTTTGGTCATTCTTCCTATAAATATGCTCTGATGAGCTTTTTCTTCATCCTAGCCTGTGAATACTAACTTCTGTGCACTCTGCAGACTTCCTGAGCCTCCCTCTATATTGCAGGGTAGTTTTTAACAGGAGAGTTTTTGCTGTATATTGGTATAAGCTTGGTATGTAATATTTATATTTTTCATGCAAGTGCTTATAAAGACATTATGTTGAATAGGGAACTGAGAGTTGCACCAGCAGAAAAAAATGGAGCAAAAACATGATCACTGTTTTAAAGGTTGTATAATAGATAATATATATGAAGTGATTTTAGTCTCTCCTTTTTTTTTTTTTTTTTCCTGTTGGAAAGGAAACTGGTGTCCCTGGTTTTAGAAAATGACAATGTCAATTTATTCAAGTCTAGGCAGCCCTAATACATACTGTCATCAGATCTTGAGCAAATCAGTCCTTGTGTCTCTCTTCCTGCTGATAAATTGATACTGGTGCTGTTTTTGTTTATGAAGTGCTTTGATATGTGATGATGGAAGGACATTAAGTTAATCTTCTACTTAAGATGAAAAAAAGTATGCCAACAAGTTGCTAAAACTTGTGTTTTATGTAAGGTGCTACAGTGACTGGACTTAGAAGTTTCACTTTACAAATTGCTGATAGCAGTATGGTAACTAGTGATGGTCTGAAACTGGTATGCTTGTTTCCTACAGCTCTGAGCTTTAAAAGAAGCCTTGTCCTGTGTATTCCAGTTGAGAATTACCCCCTTAAGCTTTTATCTCTGCTGCCTTAAGGCATCTGAAGTGATAGTTTCATTTTGTTTTCCGGAGCTGTAAGAATGTGTTGGTTTTATTGTATATTGCAACATTATGTGTTGTAATAATGACTGATGTTTTCAATATATAACTTCTTTTTGTATTTTTCTTATGTCAGGAAAATGATCTCTATAACTTTCACTTTGATTTGGATTTGATGTCTTGGGACTCGGATCTTTGGAATCTTACAGGCCATGCTTATGAAGGTAATTGACCTTTTGTATTTTGCAGGGGTGACTATTCCCCTCCCACCAGGGTGAGCAGTTGTAACTTTAGGATAGTGGTAATTTACATGAAACTGTTTGATGGCCTACAGTGTTTAGCTCTGTAATGT
Source organism: Scolopax mira (assembly GCA_004320125.1). NCBI lineage: Eukaryota > Metazoa > Chordata > Aves > Charadriiformes > Scolopacidae > Scolopax > Scolopax mira. The sequence goes on from BJBW01004982.1 coordinate 6,004, forward strand.
CTTGCTGTGTTTCTGTAGGATGGGTACAGCTGGTGAGGGCTGCCCTACAAGCTAAGCTGTTTAATATCTTTAATCTCGCTATGTCTTCTGCTGTGCCTTGCTTCAGGAATTAATTAGCTGCTGTAGGGCAGTATGTTCTTTACTGATCTCCCATTGTTAAACACTTGTACAGTGAAATTTCTTTATCTGCCTCTTGCAGATGAAAGCGTGAAGACAGAACCCTTATCACCAGCCACTTCAAGTTGTTCAGTCCCTTCTCCATCATCTGTGGACTCTCCAGTGCAGAATGTGCCTGTATGCAGAAACCTCCATGTCTACACACACAGTTGCAGCCATTCAGAACCAGCTGGGACAAACAAAAGGCCCAGTGGTTTACTTGTTTGACCAGCTTCATGGCATAAGAAACAGCTTATTTTTCCATCTCTTGCAAAAAAACCTTCCCTTCAGTGATGTTTTCCTCCCTTTTCTGCTGTGCCCCATTCTAAAAAGAGCATGTTCAGTTCTGTTTCCTCAGTTGTGTGTACTGGCCTGGTTGCCAAACAAAACACCTTTTAAAATCTGGCACTTGCTGGCCTCTGGTCCCCTTTACTCACTTGATAAGGAGAGGTACTTCTTTGGTTTTCAGTGCTACTTGACATAGACTAGACTAGAACTGCAGAACAAAGCCTTTCTCCTGTTTGCTGAAGCAGCAACACAAATGTAACGAACGACTGTTATGCTCTGAACTACCAGTAGACACTTTTATGTGTTTCTGAAGCATTAATCTCATGTACTTTCTGTCTGCAGGATGATGGGGACTTCAGCTGTAGCTCCCAGATGTCTCCCATCTCTCTATACAGCAAGAGTTGCAGAAGCCCTGCATCCCCTGAAGAAGATGGAGGGAAGAAGCCTGCTGTCAGCATCACCTCCCGGCCTGGTAGGAAAGATTGGGTTACTTTGTTTCTGTGGGTAGTGCAGAATTGCATGTTGTCTTGCATGCAAATGTTTAACTAACAGATGCTAGTATATCCTGTAATTCTGATTTGATATTTGTGATCAGATTATGTCCATTTTTAACAGATGTTAGAGATGGGTTAAAAAAACCCAATACCTCAAGCCACGTTATTATTGCTTGAATTCTTCATTCTGTATCATCTGGTCCAACTGTGGCTCTTTCTTCTTTCCTAGCAAATAATTCTGCAAGGACCCTGAAGAGGTGTGGTCAGATATCATCCAGGCCTTTGATACAACCCAAACCCCTTTTGCCTGCTGTACCTGAAGCTCAAGCTAACATTGGCATCCCAGCTAAAACCATCATTATTCAGACTCTGCCAACCCTTGTGCAACTGCCAAAGCATCAGCCGGTTGTTAACATCCAGCCAGCACCTCCTAAAGGTAAGTGAATTGTCTTGACTGAGCCACTCTTGGGGGTAACACTAGGTCTGTTTGGGATGGTCGCTACAATGAATTTAGTTCTGGTGAGTGAAACAGGATGGGTAGGATTAAAAAGAGGGTTCCTACCTGCTTTGCTGGAAAAGATTTGGGCTGAGAAGATGGCCTTTTTCTTCTCTCGTACACTCCTATGAGAAAGTGCCCTTGTGAGTGCTCTATGTGGAATGGAAGCTTGAGAGCTTAGTGTAGGAGTCATAAACTTTCTTTTACCCACGTGAAATTCTGCCACTGGATAGTGGGAACATGAGTTCGTGGCATTTTATCTCACTAAACAGCATTAAATAGGATGTTGTGAAATCTGCTAAAAGTTGAGAGTGCTGCTCTCAAAATCGTTTACAGCTGCAAGCTGATGTTAACAACAGGCAAGTGATTTCCTCTCCACTGATAATTCTTAATTCCTTCTGTTGCCCTGTAACAGATTTTTGAAGTAGCTTGAGCCTTCATTTCTGAATCCAAAGCATTTTACTCTTCAGCTAAGGCAGTACTTGCATTGCTGGAATTGTCAGCTGCAGTTGCTTGTTTTCACCAGCTGATGGCTGCAGTTTCTTGCAGTTGACTGTACAGGCACCCAGGCATCAAAGAAGGAGACAAATGCTTAAGGGCATGTATCTAGAAATTATTGCAATAGTGAAAAATTTGTCTTCATTACTGATTGCTCCTCCACCAGGAGTTAAGCCAAAGCTGGAGATGCTGACATTTGTTACAACATGCCTAAGATTGTTAGACTGCTTAAAACACAGTCAGCGTGACCTAATTCTTATTCATTCTGATGTTCCAGCTGATAAAATACTATCTGGAATAAGGAATGCTGGGGATATGGATTTTTTTTGATTTGTGTGAAGATCAGCTTTCTCCTTTTCCCTGAAGAAAATTCAAGAGAATAGCTTCTGTGAGGCATTGTAGATGAAATATTTTGGGGAAAGTATTTCCATTCCATGTATTTACTTTAACTGATGATGTGTTTAAAAATTCTATTGTGCTGCTTCCATAACAAAAAACATAAGGATATTTTTCATTAATCAAAATCCCCTGCCTATGACAAGTTGGAGCTACCAGTTTGAAATATGCCATTATGTTCAAAGGAGCATGAGAGATGATATTTTTATAGTCCCTTTCATAAAAGCTTAAAGAAGAAAGCATTACGTACTTTATGCATTAAAAAGATCATTGAAATAATCTCAAATTCCCCATTTGCGGCTCTTAAATAGGGTAGTACTGATTTATGATGTCTTTAAGTTTATCTTTGCAAAAAAGGAGATCTCATATATAAAAAAAACCCCAAACCTTGGCACTAGGTGAATTACTTCATTTTTCACTTCCAGAAGGTTGGGTAAATGCAGTAATACACTGTTGTGCATTTTGGTTGGAATGCTCAGCTGGAACGCGCCGTTTCTGAGAGCTGGCGAGGTCATCCTGTTACAAGATTAGAGAGACGTTCCTGTCTTTTCTGACAACAAAATATTACTGAAGCACCTGCTTGAGTTAAATGTAGTTGTTGGACTGAAATTTCTTGGAAGTGACAATTTTTAATTCCATTTCAAAATCTGTCAATATTACTTCATTTTTTTTCTGCTTGCTTTTCCTTAAGCTCTATTCAGCTTGTGCATAAAATTTCTTATCTGACTTTTTTTAAAAAACTTGGTCTTGTTTTAGTGTGAATTGAGGCTCTAAATTATGTTTTGAAAGTGTAATTTGCATTTGTCTTTCTCATTCATCTTCCTTCTCTGTGCTATTTCTGAATTGTTTGATATGGTATGAGTCACTTCAGTAAGTTTTCCATTGAATGCAGCAGTAAAGGATGGGCAAAAGGGAGAGGATTGAGGTTATGCCCTTTGAAAAAGGGACTCAAAGTGCATCAAGTGTTAGGAATACTGAAATTAATAATCTTTCTAACAAGTTTTAACTTTTATTGACTTTGAAGAACATTTTGGGAGAGAGCTTGATTTATTGGATGTCTTTAATATATGTAGTTTTGATTTGCAGGATGGATTAAGATTCCTGAAAACTTTTGACGGTTGCCTTTCCCTCCCTCTTTCCCCTTCCCCCCCATTGCTATCCTGCTATATATACTAATGCTGTGAAGTTGGTGTTGAGATAAATTATGCAGGGCAGGAGAGGCTTTCCTCCTATACCAGTATTCCCCTACAAACTGGTCATATACAAATCCATTTCATATCATACGCTGAGCACTCCTGTTTGTTCTTGTGTTCTAGGTCAATCAGTGGTGCTCCCCCAGCCTGCTGTGGTACAGCTCCAGGCTTCTGGTGTGCTCCCTGCCTCCCAGCCAGTCCTTGCTGTCACTGGAGGGACCACACCACTTCACAATCCTGCAGTGAATGCGTTGTCTCCAGCTGCTGGAAATAGCTCAACAAGCGGCAAAATACCAGTGCCTAAGCCATTGCTTCAAAGCACCAGAGCGATGGGGCTGGATGTAAGTTCTGACTGTGTGATGATGGCTAATAACCAAAGCTTGGAAATGCTTTTCAGTTACCTGCATGTAGGACATAATGGGAGAACCAGGCTGCTTCTGACTCTCAGGAAGACAGAGCTGTAATTTGACTCATCTAATAGGATTTCTAACAGCAAATAGGGAACTTGGCAGCTTGGCAAAGAATGGGGAGAAACAGCTTGATATGTACTGGCCTGCCTAGAACTGCAGACCAGGTATGCAAGCATTGTGGCAGAAGACAGCACTGATATATATTTTTTCCTTCAGTTTTCTTCTTAACTGCAAGCTCTCAATGGCTGGAGTTCTCTTACTTACACAAAAATTTGATCTATCTGATTTTTGATTAAAAATAATTTTTCTAATCCATATAATAAAACCACTCCTCTGGAAGTAGATGAATTGGAAACGTCAGCAGTAGGCCTGATTCTTTTTCCATCCCCTTTATCTTCCCAGATTTTACTCATGATTTTTGGAAACTTAAGGCATTGAGTTTCATATATCCTAATCTCTTTAGGTTCCCTTTTCATCATATACTGAATGAATAGAAAAGGGGTAAGCTCTCAACAGTGACTGCACAAATTAAGTTTTTCCACATTGCTGACAGTAAGCAGTAGGTGTAAACAGAAACAGCTTTTGAGATGTGTGTGGGTTTGACATCTTAACTAGCTAAAAAGCTGGGTGCTATCTTGATTTAGTTCCTAGTAGTTTGGAGCTGCCTTGGTTGCATTTTGTTGTCCAAAGGAAGCCATGGTTGTACTGAAATTGCACATGGAAAGTACTGAAGTGTCCTGTTAAACCTCTCAAACAAGAAGGTTTAAAACTGTGGCTTTTAAACTCTCAGGGTGTCATTCTCCAGCGTGGTGCTCCATGCAGTTGTTGTGAGCTGAGAGTCCTGTCACATCTCTTGGTGTGACGGGGAAAACACTGACTCTGCAGTATAGTCATCTGCTCATTAGCAGTGCAGGACACTGTTTCACAAAGGTATCTGCCTTCTGGCTGCTTTGGAGGGGTGGTGTTGTGCACTTTCCTAGGGTCTGAGAATTGCCGCTCATCCTTGATGTTAAATTTTCTTCATTATTCATGTTGTGGGGAGGCTGCATTTTCAAGGGGAAAACTACTTGCAGTTTGGCTACTGAATTTCTTGTAGCAGTAGAAACCATAATCTTGACTTGGCAAGAAGCTAACAAAGAGCTTCTCCGTTTTTAAAGAGCACTCCATTTTTAAATTATCATAGAATGGTTAGAGTCGGAAGGGACCGTAAAGATCATAAAGTTCCATCCCCCATTGCCTGCCACTGCCATGCAGAACCAAACTGAAGAGATCTGTCAGCAGTCACTAGATTTCTGACTCCCTGTAATCAAGACTAGTATGGCACCTTGCTGTTGTCTGAATATAAGGTTTGACAAAGCTTCTGTATTGTTATTGCACTTCATATACACATCTGTGACAGTCAATAGTCAAATGTGTAACTGAGGTAATGAGAAGCTGTTTGTTTTGAACAAGGTTTATGTGGGTATTTCCACCTGAAGCTGTTTTAGGGAGGCAGTTTTAAGACTTGGTGTCAGCCTAAACGCTGCACATCCTACCTGTGTTTATTGAAACGTGAAAAAACACTTGCAACTGTTCTTTGTCACATACTGTGAAACAGCACTTTGAAAAAGAACAAATGTTTCAGGATGCAGCTGGCGCCAGCAGGGTTAAAACATCTTGCGACTGCCGTAGCCACCATATGTGGGGCTCAGAGCTGCACAGATGTAGCAGTCATTTGAGCTCTGTAACACGTGTTTTTGTTTGCTAATCTCAGCAGATGTTGCGGGATAAAAAGAAACGCTGCGGGACTTTCTTTTTGGGTTTAGGGGGGATAAACTGTTAGCTTAACACTCAGCCCTCCCAGTGGATTATGGTTGAGATTGGCTGATAGCCAGCCATGGGCACCAGGCCCTGCGTTGTGCTTGCCCTGGTGGCACACGTTTACTTGCCAGCCGCAGGGAAGTGCCAGGCTTTCAGCGTGGTCACTCTTCACTAGGGAACTGGTGAAGAACTTTCCACGAGGAAATTGGACAAAGGAAACACGGCTGAAGCAAGCCACTCTTCTAGTTGAAGGAAGGAGGCTCTTAACTAAAAAAGCAGATTGCCTTTCCTCTTGCAATTAGATATGACAACAAATGGCAGGTGTGTGAGGGAATCCAGTTTAGTTGTGTCCTTATAAGACCTTTCTCTTATGTTTCCGCTCTATAGTGAAAAAGGATGTAATTCTGCCTCCCAGTTCTGTTGATTAAAAAAAAAATTAGAAAAAATTAGTTTATGCAAAATTACTTCAACACAACTGTGGATTTCTGTTAAAGAATCCTGTTTTCTGTGCTGTAGTCAAGTTGTGTTCTGTTGAGTTAATGACAAGAAAACCAAGATCTGTCATAAGAACAGAGAAAACACTTGCCTAGGTTTTGTATTCCCTCATTTAAGATTCATCTTCAAAGACAGCAGCTTTTGTAAGCTGAGGTAAGAAGCTGGCCAATGTAAAGTTGAAAGGGTTTGTACTTCCAGCTCTTTGTATAACTTTCCCAGTGTGTCTACCAAAAATTCCATGGAGCGTGAGAGACATTCTTACCGCTTTGTGCTAGAAATACAGCTTATGTTGGAATGGAGGTTAATTTTTGCTTAGAAATGAGTTTTCTTTGGAAGACTAAATTGAGGTAGCAGTGTTTATTTGTAAAGTGCATGACTCTGTAAAGACTCTGAAGATAGAGGACAATCAGCATCTAGTTATTACTGTTTGAAGCAAGCTTTTGCAATGAACCTTTCACTTCTCCATATTTACATCTTTTTTGTGTGTGTGTATTAGTGGTGGTGTAGTTTTTAAAGATAGGAAGCAAAAGCTAAATCACTAATTAATGTTTGACTCTAATGCAAATATTTTCCTTTGTGGTCTGTGCTTCCCAAGAACCAGAAGTTAGTCTTCAGTAGTAAATTAATACAAGACAACCTACAAAGAGGGAGGCTTCAAAAGAAGTTAGCAGAGTTGTATTCTATGTTTAATCTTTGCTGAGCATTTGTGCAATGTTGCTCAAGCAGTCTAACATTATAAATTAGTTCCTCTCTCTCTTCTGATTCAAAATGCACAAGCAAGGGGCATGTTTATCTTGATGCCAAGCCAGCTGTGCAATGCTCAGGGCCGTACTGCTTCCAGGTTCAAGCATTACTGCTTAACACATTCAACTCTTTCAGTTTCCTGAAGTGTGCAGTTTTAGCTTATTCCCCAAGAAAAGCCAACCTAGTGCTAAAGGGTTAACCAAGGACCTTAAACAGCGATTGTCAATTCAAACAAAATAACTCAAGGACGCAAATAGTTTGGTTTCATTTAAGCAAGCCTAAGAAATGAGTGGAAGTGAAAGTGGTGTGGCAGAGACTGAAATGCAGTTACTGCACAGAGTACCTTGAATCCGTCTGGGGAGAGCTGCTGTTCCTCACAGCATTCGGGGAACACGGAGTAAAGGAGGGCAGTCTAGAGAAATACCATCTGAAACAGCTGGTACTGTCTGAAACAGCCATAGGTGTGCCTCGGGATCTACTTTACTGTACAAACACTGCACGGGTACTTAAACTCCATGTTTTCTCCTGGGAAGCAGGTATATTTGCCAGAGGTTCCAGACACTTAGTCAAAAGCTGTCCAGTAGTGAATAATCCTGAGCAGCTCTACAAACAAGAATGGATGTAAACAATTTGGTCTTCTCTGTTTGACTTCATGATGTAAAGCCTCTTTTTATAAAGAGGAATGTGACTGCTTGTTTGGAATATCACACAACTCAACAAAGCTTCTGCATGAACTCATTTCTTCTTATTTTGTCTCTGGACAGTTGAAGTGATCCTGGCCCCAGACTGGTGTGTTGTATGCACTGCAGTCCTCGGCTAGCTGGAATCATTTTATTTTTCCAAAGTTTTTATATGTCTGCAGAAGTTTTCTTATATTAAGTATTGTAGTACTTAAAAAATTCAAGACAAAGCTTAGTGTTAATGAAAATACGTTAAAATCTTTTCCTTCTCCAGTCTCTGCTAAAGAGAGAAACTGGAGTAAGTACAAACAGCTTCACTTTCACAGACTTTTGTTGGTGGCAGCAGTCTAGACGTATAATAAATGATCTTTACAGAAAGCAGTTAGATCAACGTGGAGACAGTCCAAAATGTTAATGCACTGTAACATGTTTTTTTAGTCTTTGTCACTAGACTGCAGTATCATGAAGAAGAATGACTTCTTCAAACAGCCTGTAGCCAATTTTTCTTGCAGACACCAAAGCCTAGAGCAACATATTGACTGTGTGTGGGTATATACAGGGAGAGAGTTGGAAAGCTATGGTTGAGGCTCTTTAAGAGCTAGACCTTAGCTGGAGCACTCTGTCCGAGTTTGTTAATGTTACTGTTCTGTGATTTGTCTATTTTATTCCTAGACTGATACTTTTAGAATAGTTCTAATATTTTTTTCTTTAGCTTTGATGCTCCTATAGATACAGGTTACTCTGATGCATCTGTTGGTAGCCTCTGGAGGACATTCAGGTCTGTGTAAGACACAGCATTCAGTTCTCTTTCACTGTAAACGTCATTAATTCACTGTAAACATCAACACAACCTGTTGTAGCTTAATAATGTGGTGGAAGTCTTCTGTTTTTAGTAAAAACAGAGTTGCTGTTGCTAATCTGTGAGGGAAAAGAAATTCAACAGAGTAGTATTTAAATTTAAGATTGCAAGTAGTTTTGTAAAGCTCCGCAGTATGGGTTATTGTTATCCTTGTCAGCAGCAAGATGCTTTCATTCTAGGTTGTCCCACTCAGTGCAAACCACAAAATGAGTGAGTGGTAAGGGATGATAGGCTGTTCCTATGTGGGGAAAAAAAAAATCAGACTCATCAGGACTGTTGGGGGATGGGGAGAGGTTACTTTGAACTGCCCTGGTCTGGTCTCGTAGCCTGAATGCCTGCTAGTGGTTGAAGTGAATTATGTGCCCTCATGGATTATATTTGCTGGTTTAGCTTCATCTGGAAGGAATTCAGTTTGTGTGCTCTATCAGAAACTGTTCTGTGATGTGAACCAGAGCATATTAAGTGGGACAATCAGGAAATGTACATCAAAGCCACACTCCTGATCTGAATTAAGATGCTAGTACAGATGCACCAGAAACTGCATTTATACTGCCATGGAAGTGTTTTGTACACATAGAATGTACAATCTGAGGTCAACAACAGTATTCAAGGTATCAAAAACTATATAGCAGATCTAGAAAAGTACAGAAACAACTGTAATCAGTGTGGAAATGGTCTCCATGCAGGACAAACGAAAAAACTGTAGGACTTTTCAGTTAAGAAAACAGATGACTGATTGTAGCCTGTGAAATGGTGTATGGTAAAGTGAAGATGAAAGACATTCTTGGTACCTTGGTATTTTCTGTCTTTGTGACTTGATTGATCAAATCAAACTGCTGCTCAAGTGTACATTATGAGTCCCTACACATAGAAGGTTGAGAACGCAGGAGAAAACAGACAGCACAGGACCCGTTTTTTTTTCATTATTAGTGAGCTGTAACTCTTGGATTCCTACTTCCCTCTGTGCTGAGCATTTCAGCTCTTTTGAAGCAGTGTGCAGGAAGCTATCTATGCAGACTTTTGACAAAACAAAGGAGCAGAAGTTATGCATGAAATAGAGGCACTTTTAACTTGTGGATCATTAATAGACGTCGGTATTGTCTGTCCAGGTCAATGTCTTGAGAAGGCAGCAGCGCATGATCAAGAACCGGGAGTCAGCCTTTCAGTCACGGAAGAAAAAGAAAGAATACGTGTTGGGACTGGAGGCGAGGCTGGAGGCAGCCTTACTGGAGAACGAGAAGCTCAAGAAAGAAAACAGCACGCTGAAGAGGCAGCTGGATGAAGTAGTATTAGAGGTAAGAGATTGTGAGGAAGATCTGACTTTATATAAAGACAGTTGCTGAGGTGGAAGGTACTAGAGCAGAATCATGCAAATGTTGACTGGAAGACCTTGGAGGGTTTTCTAGCTCCTTCTGCTCTGAGCAGGACTTTCACCAACTCCAGGTCAGGAGAGCTGTCACATTATCTAGTTGACACTTAATCTTTATTTTTGGTGGTTCTGAAGATTTCACTGAGGAGATAGACGGGATAGAAGCTGAATATAATGTACAGACAAAAGAGTTTTATTTTTAAGTAGCCCTGGCATGTATTTATACCTAATTAGGCAAATGTAAAACTAAAAAGCAAGCATAATTTGGTGTATTTACCTTCTGACATACCTTTGCGTGTCTGTGCCCCTTTTTTATTGCTTGTTTTCTCTGCTTTTTCCTGTCTAGAACCAGAAGCTCAAGATACCATCTCCAAAGAGAAGGACCCTATGTGTGATGGTGATACTGGCTTTCATAATGTTGAATTATGGTCCATTGAGGTAAGCTGCCTAGGAATTCCTCTTTGCCTGGCAAGTTTGCTGTCCTGTCATTTTTATTTGAATCATTAATACAGGCAGTGTTGTGATTTAAAGCCATGAGCTTTGAAACATGACATCTGTCCTTTACTCTCCTCCTGCATAGGGGAAGACTCATCTGTATAATGGTCCCTCTTTGGGATACTTCTGTCAAGAGAAGCTAGATCTTGTACTTTTAATTTTTCTTCACTTGGCATTTTGTTAACCAGTGCAGCATACAGCAGTTTGTTTGCTCCATTTATACCTGAAGAAATGTGTTTAGAATCCTTCTAGGAAAAAAAAAAGTCACAGGCTTTGAGAGCTCACCTGCTTGTTTATACCTATGCTAATGTCTATATATTAGCATTAGCTATTAGCATACCCATATGCTAATGTCAATAGCTATGGGTTCAAGCTGCCTCTAGTACCCGCTTCAGGAAATCCCACTGGCTGTTCCAGCGCGTTGCAATCCTGTCTGTCAGATGTTTCTAGCAACAATCTTTCTTATTACAGTGTAAGCCCTATATTGTCTTCTAGATCTGGTTCGTCCCTCTCCTTCATTAGTTGAAGTGATAATCAAAAACTTTTCTTGTTTGAACTGTATCAGTGGGACATAGAAACCAGAGTGAGAAGGAAATGCTGCATTACTTCCCAGACAGTTTTAAAGAAATCTGTGGAAGAGAGGAGGCTAAAAAGGGATACTTCTTGCATGTATCTGTCTATTTAACCTGGCTGTGGAACATAAAAACCTTTTATATGAAACTGTTCATGTTTTTCAAAAGGGGGAGGATATGTAGATTCCCAGTCAGTAGTCTCTTCATTTGTCCTCAAAACTCCAGTCAGATTAAAGGAATGGGATTGGATAAATCTGGAAGAATACTTTGTTTCTGACTGTGATAAATTTTTACAAAGTTGGTGTTTATATTTTTAATAACATTAGAAAATTTGCTAAAGCTGGAATTACTTCTGAAGTATTTGCAGTAAGCAAATTAAAAGCATTTGCAAACGAATAAGATGTTGATCTTGATGGCAAGAAACTGCTGTCAAAGTAGACTGAAAGGTCAGTTTGTGTTCATATCTTTGCAAGAATCACTAACTATAGAAATGTAATGGGTTAATTTCTCCACCCATTTGATGTTTAATAATATAGATAAAGCAAAAAAGAAATTCCCTGGATGTCTGATTGTTCCTGGCTAGTGTAGTAGCTCAGCATGCCAGTGTAATTGTATTGCCTGAACTAGGTGGTCTGCATCAGTACTGGATTTAGACAGTGAAGAGAAATGTAATAGCAAATTTGCAGGTAATTACTCTTATCTTTCTACTTTTTTTTCTTTCACTAGCAGAGTAAATGCTTGCCCTGCAATTTAAATACTAGACTTTATCAAGGTGGTGGGCATGTTGATTGTGCAATACCCTTTGGGAGGCCCAGAATGTGGGATATACAAACCATTACTTAAGACTTCACTCCTCCCATACACATTTTCATCCTTTTATAAAGGTGCCACTGAAAGGTAACTCCATGAACGTGGTAGTTGTAATGGCTGTTCTGCTTAGACCTTGCCAAGAAGCTTCCACTACACAAGATGCTCTTTTAGTCTCTGCAACTTCTCACAGAAATAATTATTTTTTTGTTACAGTATCTATGATAGCTTCTAGTACAGACTTTGTAGTAGCAGACTTTGAAATTCCCTTAGCTGGCCTTATTGTAAGTTGCTTCTCAGATTCTTAATTGGAAGTGATAGGATCCTTTGAAGGCTAGAGGTAAAACAAAAGGGCACCTATATAAGTTTTCTCTTTAGTTGCCTATTTCGGTCAAATCAGAGAAGCCAGGGAAGCGGTCGGTTGTTTTGAGAAGCAGATGTGAAGCTGAAGGACACAGTCCTGCAAACGCTCCATGGCCTGCAGTGGAACAGCAGAGGTGTGGTGTTTGGGCACTTGGCGTGCCACAAAAAAACCTATCTGGATGGTTGGTTGCATACTTAGTTCTGTGTTCTTCTGCTTTAATGGATATGTGTTGTACTAGCACTGGTTCACACATAATTTTATTGGTCTTAAGTCTTTTTGACTGTGTATGTAAGTGGTGAGATGTTTTGTGGAGGACTCTGAAGCTGTGCTGTCCTGTTATTTTAAGGTTATAGGAAGCAGTCCAGGATGTGGCAGCCTTTGGCAAAGAAGTTTAGCAGATAAAATTATTCCACTCACACATTTTTTTTTCACGCTGACAAACATACTATGTGTATGGGTAATCTGTAACATTGACCTTGGGAATATGGGAGCGGGGCTGAAAGTCTGGTAGGGAAGCTGGAGTATCAACCCAAGAAACCTGTTTGAAAATATTGGAGGGAGAGCCTAGTCCAGTCTGCTTAATTGCCAGCATTTCATAACATCCTTCAGTCTTGGACATGGCACCATGTTATCTTTGAGAAAAGAATGTAAATCAAATTAAATATAAATTGAATATAAACGTGAAAGAAATACTTTCTGTTTGTGAAAGTGAATTGTATAGAGTTTATAGAATCTATTAGTGTAAGTTGCTATTTTATCTATTTGCTTTATACTAGAAGAAAAGGTGCCCAGGAATTTCCCATCTGTGTGTCAATGAACTATTCTCTAATCTTTGTGAATTATTTGGGTTTGGATTTAACATCTATAAAACTTCGTTTTATTATTATTTAAGTATGATTGGTGAGGTGTAAGAAGGGAAAAGGGTACGTATTGATTCAATTCAATTCCTTGGAGAGGTCACCCCCTTGCCCCAGTCTTACGTACCATGAGGTGCAAGACAGGAACTGGCAACCCACAGTGTTTGCACGAAAGGCAGTGAGCACGCAAGCCTTGGCTTGCAGCAGGGTTGGGAGCTGGAAGGCAGCACCTGGAGGTGGGTATCTCTCGGAGGCAGCATCTCCTGCCTTCACACTTGCCTCCTGTGAGAGCTGGTGTCATTCAGCACGGTTGTGTTCTCAGCTGGCATGGCACCCCTGAAACATTGCTGACTTTTGGCATTAAGAAACATCTAATTAGCTGTGCTTATTTTTTTTTTTATCCCTTAGAGCATGAAATCTGAATTTTTTTCGAACTGCTACAGTTCCTAGATGCTTTTTTTTTTTCTCTTGTTTAATTTCCACGTTTGTGTTAGACTGTGCCTGGGTAGTAACCAGATCTGAAAATGTGTTAATCACAAACAACGCTGAAACAACTGAAAACCAAGCACATGTTCTAGTCTAAACAATCCGTGTATTTATTTTGGGAATGTTTTTCTTTTGTTTTTCTTTCTTGTCCCATTTGAATACAAATTGTCTTGGTTTGTTTTGGTTTTTTTTAAAATCTAAATCCTACACATGATAGTAAAATATTTGCAGAAAACTAATTCAACTAATGGATAAAAAGAAAAGCAGAATGATCACAGAAGATGCAAAACACAGACTTTCTGCATCTCTGCTTCTTGGAGCAGAAGCAGCGAAGGAGCAAGCCAGGTACTTGCTAGTGGCCCTAACGTTATTTTCTTGGCTATGAAAAAAAATTTTTTTCCCCTGATCAGTCTGCTCAAGCTTACATGGTGGTCATTGTCTAACAACAGAGCACTTATAAAGATGTGAGCCAGCCAGAATGTGTCCTAAATACCATTTCAGATATTTAGTGGACAGAAAACAAAGGAAAATATGAGGTTGGAAAGAGGAAAGGCAGATCTGCAAAGAAATTGGAACGGGGTGGGGTGAGAAGGTGGTGTGACTATTTTATTATTATTTTATTAATTTTGTTTTTTCTTACATGTTGGCCACCTCTGTATGGCTGGAACCTCTTTCAAACTGGAAAACAGACTTGATGATGTAACCAAAAATTCTTAAGCTGTATTAGTGGTGGAGGATGACTGAGGTGGTGATTGATGGAGCTAAGTAAAGCTGCTGCTTCAAAATCTCTTGTGTCCTGTTGAACTACAGCAGCTGTGCTAGAATTGCTGGCCTTTTGTAGAGACTTAATTGCAGCTCCTCTCTAGGGTGCCCTGATGGGCTTTCCTCTGCTTTCCAGGACTGTACTGGAAACTGACTAGTCTATTAAAAATTTAGATCCATTGAGGAATCTGCAAAGAAAAGCACCAGCCTGGGTAGCTGAGAACCATGCTCTTGTGGTAGATTGAAACAAGTGAAGAAGCAGTGATTTTTTTGACTCCTGAAAGACTTAAGGGTGTGTCTCATTTCATAGATTGGTAGCACAAACATTAGGAAAAAGACCAGAAGTTGTAAGATTAATCATCTTCTACTAAAAATGATGAAATCACCCAAGGTTTGTTCAGCTGCATGCTACCATGTTCTGTTACTTCTAAGGATGAAGGAATCAGAACCCAAGTCTTTCACCAGCACCTGGATTAGTATCCACCTAGTCTGCAGGCTGCTAGTCAGTGCTAATGTAGCTTGCTGAGATTTTGGAGCATGCCTGATTTGGGCTGCTGAAAGCAGTGTCTGTTGAGCCACACCTGTATGGTTTAGAGACCTTACTCAATCTAAGTAATCTTGAGCCAGTGTGTGGGAGAACAGGATTATTCTGAGGTTTGGTGTATTCAGCACTGTTTCTGTGTAAGTTTGCTATTGTTTGAGCCTTAATGCTGGACTCCTTGATTAAAGAAACAGACTTGTCTTATGGCAAGCAGAAGCCTAGGGATACCTGGGTAGTGGGATGCTGGAAATTTAGAGAAATAATTTTGTAGTTTCCTTAAAGGGAGCATTAGCTGTGTGTGCAAAGAGGCTAATTCCATTGCCACAGCATCACATGCAGCAAGTGTTGTATTGCTGCAGAGATGTTTGAGCTGGATGTTGTGTGCTCAGGTTTGTTTGTGCAGATCCCACCCAGTCCTGAGCCAAGGTCTCAGTATGGTCTGGATCTCACCACTGTGCTGCCCTGGCAGGGGAGCTCAATCCTGAGATCAAGCACACCTGCCTATGATGAAGGGCAATGACTAGCATTAACAGTTCTTCTTGATGGTGTGTGTGTTCCTTCCTTGCTCCATTCCAGTCCAAAGTCAGGCAGGATAGCTGAAACCAGCAATGGCTTGCAGTGTAATGAAAGAGGAGCTCCCAAGCTGGGCTCCTTGCCTGGCTGTTGCCACCTTCCAGCTGAGCCTGATCTGGGAGTTGTGCTGAACTGCAAGCATTAAACATTGTACCTGTGGAAACCACGATTTCCTTCAGCTGCAGGCTGGATAGTGTTGTCTGAAATTCCACTGGCTGCTTGAAGCCTCTCAAAAAGATGATCTGAGAACAGGGAACCACAAATTGCAATCTGTACAGCAGGGTGAGTTTTTTACTCTCAGTTCATCCAATCCTGGTCTTTTTTGCACTCAGTGAGGGATAGAGAAGGATTATTTCTCTGCTTTTTGCAAGCTTCAATAGCCTTCCATATATCTTTAGGAGGGTAATAGATTTAAATGTGATGTATACCTGAAGTATGCTAACAAACATACATACAAATGATGGCAGTCAAAGGGTTAGTAATTTCTTACGCCCTACTAGGGAGGAACTGGT
The DNA here is from genome assembly GCA_004320125.1 of Scolopax mira. Classification (NCBI taxonomy): domain Eukaryota; kingdom Metazoa; phylum Chordata; class Aves; order Charadriiformes; family Scolopacidae; genus Scolopax; species Scolopax mira. The sequence goes on from BJBW01004982.1 coordinate 21,851, forward strand.
GAAATGAGAAGGCTATTAGGTGAGTGCAGGAGGCATGTGACAGTGCCATGTTAGCCAGTGCCTTCTGGCTGCCAAGGAAACATGGAGCCCTTTGAGTATCTTAGCAAAAAACAGCAGAAGCTCCAGAAGGCATTTGTGGCTTTTAACACTTCTAATACAGGAAACTTACTTTAATGTTTGTGACACTGAAAGAATACATTTCAATGGTGAGTTCAGTGTACATTTGTGTTGGAAGTGGCCCAAATCTAGAAAACTGCTTCCGTAGCATACCTTTGGTCTTGTGTTGTAGTTTTTCCTTCAAGAGAGGGAGAAATTGAGAGGAAAAGGACAGGCTGAATCATTTGTGCTTGATTTCAGGTCACAAATCTTTCAGAACCTCTCTTGATGGGTCGGTGCTTGAATAAAATTGAATACCTTTGATTTTCTTACAAACTACGGCTTCAGGAGCAGGAAGTGATTCCTTCCTCCTTCCTTCACTGATCACAGCCACAAGTTCATCTGGCAGAGCTGTGCCTTGGCCTGGCTGCGCTCACTTGCCATGTCCTGCTGGTGTAGATGCTGAACCTGCACAGAATGCCAAAACTTACCCTTTTCTCCATGCCTTCAGCTGCCAGGCTGAGAGTGAAATGCTTGCTTGTGTCAGGCCTGCCCAAGCTTTGGCAATAAAGGTCATCTCACTTCCAAATAACTGTATATAGTTTTCTAAGCAAAAATAAATGGTGTGGGTGTTGATACTTGCTTTCATTTTTTCTTTACTGACAGCTTTATTAAAAATAAATTGCTTTTTAAAGAAAGCGAAACGTAAGAAAAACACAGAGATCATCTGTCCAGTTTGGGTTGCCTTCCTTGTCCTCCCCGGCAGAGGAAAGAGGCCAGGTTCTGTTTCCAGCCCAGCCCTCACAGAGGGTAGCTCTGGAGCAGCCTGGCGGAAGAAGGTAGTGCCTTGCTGTCAGTAGATGGTGCCCTCACCAGGAACAAGAAAAGAGAAATACTTTCCAGAGAGCATTTGGCACTGTGGCAGCCTTGTCTGGAATCAGTTAGGAAGAGGACAAGGTCCTCGGTTGGTCTCTCTTTGCAATGTCAACTTTAGCCTGTTGGAAACATCCCAGCTTATATTCAGAGGTGGTTCTGTCCCATAAAACACTCTGCTATGATATCATTATTGGCTTTTGTCTAAAAATTACTGTACAACTTAAATGTCAGTATTCAAAACTTGAAGTGCACAGGGTTTGTTCAGCCAGAAGTACAAATGAAACTTAGTTCGGGCTCCTGGCAAGACTGGCTTTCACATTTATCTAACTGACATTCAAACCAAAGAAGTAAAAATATAACTAAAGTATCAGGTGCTGTTGAATGCCTGGAAGAACCATGACAGGAGTGTTGCTTTTCTTTCCCTCCTGTAGTCAAATTTATCTGCACTTCAGAAAAAAACATCTGCATGAAGTATTTAGTTCTTTCTTTTTTCCCCCCTTGGATCTGTTTTTGCATTTTAAACAAGCCGATAGCTCAGCCAGCTTGGACAGGGTATTTGTGTCTGTGTGAAAACCTTTTAATGCTCATGGTATCTGGAATGTCCAAATGTAGGCTACAAAGCCTTGGTAGGTGCCCCAGGAGTGTAAGTGTGGCCAAACAGAAGAGGTTCCAGCTTCCAACTTCTAACTGGTCGACCATTAAAGCCATTTCTGAGCTTTGGTCTTTCCTGACTTTAAATGTGGGCCAGTAACTCTATTCCTGCAAATCGTAGGATTTACTTAGGGAAGATATGCCAAACAGCTCTTTGTTTTCCAGATTCTTATCTTGTAGCCGAACAGAATAAAAAAAAGTGTCCATGCTTTTACCATCTGACGTATTATTAAAACATTTTTAAAAGCAGCTATTGATATCTGAGCAGAAAATACTGTTTTTTGGAAGATTTTTTCCCTCTGAATGAGATCATTTACCTTTCTTTTTCACTGTTTCTAGCCTTGTCTACCTAATGTTTTAACATGCTCAATGTTGACTTCATCTTCAGTGTCATGGTGTTGGGATCTGCTCTTTAGACCATTCCAGGTCCAGCTGGAAGGTCCAGGTTGCTGTTCTGCCTAGCACTTGTAAAGTTCAGTATGCTTCAGGTGGGCATATATTTCCGGGTGTAGCTCTGCTGGAGAGGTCCATCCTTTGTCTTAGCTGCTAAAGAGATTCCTTAGTCCTAAGTCATTTTTTTTCCCCTATACCAATTTGAGATGTCAAAGGAGGAATATTTCTGATAGTCTCGAGAGGTCTTCGAGAATGAGAAGTCAGAGGATATATAGAACATTACCTACATGTCCTCTCCTATCTGTTACCTGAAGATGGAGCCCTATTTACAGACAAACTCCACAAGTGACCTCTTGTGGGAGAAAGGAAGGGGAAGCAATAGTACAACAAAACAACAACGTTTTCTGTTCAGAGGGGGGAAAAAATAATAAAACTCTCCAAGTAACTAGAAGGTGTAAGCAGGGTGGTATTTCAAGTTGTGGGGTTTTCCCTCGTGCAAAATGAAAGTCCTTTTGGTTTTGAGTCATTGTCAGGAAGTGGAGTTGTTTGGGTTCTTGATTATTTTTTTTTTTTAGACTTCGAGAGGGAAGCTTTCAATCATATTCAAGTTCCTAAAAAATAAATGGGGAAGGGGAGGCAAAAGTAGCCCAGGTGGCTTAAGACAGAAATTGCTGCTAGCCCTGCTTCAAAAGAAGCATTTTGAGGAAAAAACAATCCTGAAAAAGGAAAGGGCATTGGAATAAATACCATAAATAATACCATGTTTTGTCCTTAAGTTGGTGCCCACGTTCACAGAAATGGGAGCCATGATTTATACCTGTAAGAATGGCAACACATTCTCTGCCTCCTTCTGTCTTTTGCTGCTGAAGATACCTTCTTCCAGGTTGAAACATCCCATATTTAGATGCTGCCAAAAATGAAATATTACTTTTGATGAAAAGGTTAAGGTGTTTTAAGCATGAGAAGAGTAAAAATAAGCACTTCCTCTCTATTAAAGCTGATATAATAAAATGAGGTGTGTGTGCTTTCAAGTGGCTGTACAGCTAAAACAACTAAATTACAAAACCTGAAGATTAAGTGTGATTGCAGAGTGGTGCTTATCTTTATCCTTGACAGACTTGGTTTGGATTTCTCTACTTTCATTCAGAGTTTGGGGGTGAACTGTAGTAGCAATATGTTGCTTGTGGCACGTCACCTCGCCAAGCTGGAACCTGAAATAACAAGAATCACCTTCACCTTTGTAGAACAAGGAAAATAGGAAGGAAGATTTTCCATCATGGAAAAATGCAGATTTGTTACAGTTCTACTGATGAGGTTTTTGTCAGCTTTAACTCAAAAATTACATGTAAAGTTTCTCTGGTTGAATATATCATTTTGAACAGGAAAGGAGAGAAGTAGGATAGGCTAAAATGCAAGACCAAATAAGTCCATCAACACCCTGGGTGGCTGATACGTTTCAGGCTGTGGAGAAACAGTTTGCAGGAGGGTTAGAACTTTCAGATCTTCTGATGGATATTCTTGGTTTTCTGAATAAACTTCCATATACTTTTACCTGTCATGGGTCCAACTTAGGTAGAGCAGGGACATTTCACAGTTACGTGACTTCCAGCAAGAACATGTGGCATCTCTTTAAGCATCAGCCTGAATTTTGAGCTCTGGTTCTGGGCTTGATATGCTGCCAGCTGTGCTGATGCTTTCGTTGGAAGAGAAGAAACTTGATCTCATAAAATACAGTAGGTAGTGGAGATTGTTTCTATAAAATTGAATAGTCTGGTGTTGCCTGATCTATGAGGCTGTGAATAAACCATCCAGCTTTCCATGCCTTGCAGCAGAAGCAATGAGATATTTGGATGCTAGTGTACGTATACTTGTAAGGGCTTTTCTGCTCCCTGTCACTAGTGAAAACAAAGCCTGTAGCATTTCTGCTGCCCTGATTCTGTGCTGCTGCCTGGAAACCTGAAGGAGAGGAGGCAGTCCAAGCGACGTCAGCCTGGATCTGGGATAGCCCTGGCTCCAGTGGTTCTGCAGAACGTGACAGAATTACTCACAGGGAGACCTGGGTTACTGCTAACAGGAGTGCAAATGTGTTGGCAAAAGAGAGGGGATTGCTAGGCAACTATGTCTGTGTGCCTTCTGCTTAGTTGTGGAGTATTTAGTCTGCCCTTCTTGCTAGTTCTTGCCTTTCTCTATTATTAACATTTGTACTGGTTGTGCATTGCAAAGTGGTATTACCATGTAACGAATAGAAAAATGAGATCTTCCCCTGCAGAGTTTATGCTCTGTTACATAGGAGAGGTGGGGTATGAATTAAAATGTACTCTGTAGGTAGTGATCAATATGCATGGCAAAGGTGACATTGTATTATTTTTGTTGTATTTTTGTATTTTCACTGTGTTGCTGCTGTTAATGCTCTGGTGTTGTCAGCTAAAAAGGTTAGAACTTGGTTTTGTAAGCATGCATATTTCAGGAAGCAACCACGTTTACAAAAGAATAAAGCCTTTGGAGAAGATGTCTTGAAGTATTTCTTTTTGTGCTTTCAAGATTTCTCACTTGTCAGTCACCCTTCTGAACTAGGACAGGGTTGATCTCATGTAGCAGCTCGCATGGGGAATGCTGCAGCCTTGCTCTGCATGGAGAGCAGCACGGATCTGCTGCACGGATTTGCCTGAACCAGGGGAAGGTCCTTCACTCAGTGCAAGTACAAGCCAGGATGCCAGGATGACAGGGTATCTGGGACCACAGGCGGCTGCCGCTATGCAGATGGGGTTGTCAGCCCTCCCAAAGTTTCTAAATCCAAGTAGAATTGAACACATGTATGTTTGTGTACAGTTTTGTAGATATCTGGCATAATATTCTAAGCTTGCAGCTGCACAGAATTTGGTAGCCGTATTTTCCATACATACTGTATTCATATGAACTATATCAATTGTGCTTTGAGTTGAAGTTCAGGGATACTCTGATTTGAATGTAGGTAATTTTTTTATGCCTGCAGATCTAGGTTAGAAACAGATTCATCTCAGGTTCATCAGGTGAAGCTTATGAGGGAACATGAAAACCAGAGCATCAAAATCCTTTGAATATTTAAAACTGAAGAAAAGAACAGAATTGCTTTTCTGTCTATTAATGCTTTGAACGACAGGAATATAACGACAGAAGACATCATGTTTTTATGTTAGACGTGACATGAACCTCATCCATGTAATACAGCAGCATTATCCACCTGCGTATTTAAACACTACAGTTCAGTGTCTTGCAGACCCTTTATATATGCAATATATTATGCTGTGGGTATTATATTTTGCAGTGTATTCGAAAAGGATCCCAACGGAGTTGATTCCACTGGGAGTTCCAGCCACCGGACCAGAAACCTTCTGGAGTTCTCAGCCAGCCAGGAGTCCAGCACAGCTCAGAAAATACCTGGGGACATCATTCCTGAGAATAGGTGCGATGAAAATCTTTATCATAGTTTAAGTGGTAGAGGGCAATGGTGCTTTTTAGACCTCACTGCCTTTCCATTTGCTGACCTTTCTGGGCAGTGTTATTGCTGCTATTATAGAGCAACTGAGTTTACAGACATAGTGTTTTGAAAGGTGGTTTCTTTTATTATTTAAAAAAATATTTAACTTTACCAGGATGCTTTTCAAATGAATACAATCTTTTATCTCTGAGATTGCCCAATACATAGAGCTTCAGAAGTGTACATGTGGCTATGCTGTATGGTGTTAGGGACAGTGTGGTAGAAAAGAGCTTATAAGCAAGTGTATGTCATGGAGATTTTCATGACCTTCTTTAGTTCTTTGTCTGCTTTTTTTCCCCTGATCTTTATTTTAGCTTGCATAGTTATGGTATTTGTCATATTATCTATCTCTTCTTTTCAGGCTGGAGTATTTATTTTTTTAGTTGCTCAAGAGAAGACTGGGGAAGTTCACAATTAAGAACACACTCTGAACTTAGCATTGTACTTTTAAAGAAATTTCTGAGTCCGTCCTTATGCTTACCCATTATTTAATTATATAGTTTCTTTCAGGCTTCCTAGATCTCTCGCTTTCAGTGCATAAGTGAACATAATTGTCTCCAGATTGAAGTCTGGCTAATCCAGCTCATGTTTTCCCCTTAGAAGATTTATCCTATCAGATTGTCCCTTTCCAGTAGAGTGTTTTGGCTGGTTGAACAAAGCCAGGCACAGATGTGCAAAAAGCCCTAATGTATTTTGCCATGCAGAAAGAACGCAATAAATCAAGAGCGTTTTAAGGCTGTAGCCATGGTGAGGGCTTTGTGTCCTATGTGGCACATTTCAGACCATGACTTACAAGATGTAGTAGTAGAGCAGTCCTCTTAGGAGGATATGCTAGTGCCTGTACCTCCTTCTTTTCCCTCACTCTTTCCCTCACCCTGTTTTTTGGTAAGCTGTGAGCTCTTTGCTGTATATTCTCCTTTATCAGTTCTAGATGCAGTAAGAGAGAGAAGCAGACATGAAGATGGAGAGAAAGCAGAAAGCTGGGAAAGGGAGGGGAATGTAAATAAGATGTTCATAAGCTTTTATGCCTGACTTTTCTGAAAGAAGTTGAAGTTTAGGAGCTACCAGTCTCTGCCAAAACCAAGAGGAGTAAGGCTGTTATTGATGCCCTATCAAGAGTAGAACTTATAATAGATATTTGTTGATAAGTAGTTGACCACTCAGGAGGTAGGCATAATCAGGAGAAGGGACCAGCAACCCGTCCTTGCTTTGTTGCTGACAGTGCTGTGGACTTTTGTATTGAAATACATGCTCTTTTTCACTTTTCATCAGAGCCAAGCTAGCTTCTGGACACTGTTGGAGATGTAAATCCTCCTCTCTCAGTTGTAGTACAGTTTGTGGCTGCAGCATTTTCATATAGCTCACGGACTTTACATCTGCATGGTCTCAGTGACTAATAAATGTAGTATTTCTGTAGCAAATCTTGCACGTCTCTGGAATGAAAGAGAAAGTTGTCTTTGCAGAGATCTCATAGTTTGAATATTATGAGGAATATTTTACAGCCTACGTTATCTTTCAGTATGTGGCCTGTTTGGGAAGGAACCCAACATCTGCTAATGCTCATCTCTTTTGCCTGTGTTGAATGCTATCAGATCCCTTTGGGGAGTTGACTGAGACTGTTGGATGTTTGATAGAAATTGTTATTCACCTGTTTCAGAAGTCCCATGGGAGCAGCAATAACTTCTCTGGGTTTGCTAATGATAGTGCTTATTCTCTGGATTTGGTCAGAGGTTCATGAAAAACTATTTAAAGGGATTGGGATTTCTTCATGTCTTTTCCTTTTTTCCCAGGTATGATAGTTCTGTGTCTGATAATAAAGCACTGATGATAGTCTCGGAAGAACCACTGTTATATATTTCACCACCACCACCACCACCACCCTGTCAGCCCCTGATCAACCGAACCGAGTCACTGAGGTGAGCAAACAACCTTTTTCTGAGCATTTAAGCTTTTATTAGGAGTTTAGATATAAATTATGTGTGGGGTGAGTGCTACTGGACAGACAGCTGTGAATGATGTTGTTATCCATGTGTTGTGTCCATGCGGTATGTGCCCAGTGCCTCTCTAAGTGTCTAACCCGTCCAGTGTCTACTACTATAGAGACAAGACTTGTAATCTTTTGATATTTTTAGTAGTGATTTTTACTCAGTTTTCACACTGGTCAGTTAGCAATAACCCAATAACAATTTTCAGATTGCCTGGAGATTTTTCATGACCTGACAGAGAAATCACTTCATATGTAGAAATGTTCATAATATGGAAATCAAGTCTAGCTAAAAGCCTGTTCCATCAGAAGTATATAAAGGATGGTCTCCTACTCTTCGGCTTCTGATACAAGACTGAACCTGATATTGCAGATGTGCTTTATTCACTGTTAGAAAACACCAAGCTCCACTTTTTCCAAAGATATGAGTGCATCACTAACCTTATCAACATTTTTATTTGTCTGTTCTTTCTCTCAAATTTATTTGCTGTATTTTAGCCTTCTTAACCAATATTTTGTCTTGAACTGATCAACTTTTGATTCTAAATTTCAGTATTCCTTCCAGTAATTTCAGAATCACTGCTCATTGGGCAAAAGAAAGTATTTGCTTTTTGTTGAAACATCCGTGATCCAAATACTTTATAGATACTTCCTTCCAGATTCCCTCATAAATTTCATCTTGCAATTATATGTTCTTACTCTGGTATTAAAGACAAGTTATCATAAGGAGTAGTAATCTGCAATGTCTTTCTAGTGGCTAGTTAAACTGTTTTCTAAAATCAAAATATTCTGCAACTGTTCTTTGAAACTTCTGTGAATGCTGTGGGTTTTTCTAGGCTGAATCACGAACTTCGAGGATGGGTTCATAGACATGAAGTGGAACGAACAAGATCCAGAAGGTTGTCAAATAACCAACAGCAAAAGGCACGGGTTATGCAGGTAGGCATAATCATGAGTTGATAGCATGACAAGATAATTTCAGACAACATAACAAAATAATCTCTTTTACTTGTCTGTGCTTGTCATTATAGAAAAAAACAGCAATGCTGCCTGTAATTAGGGTACCCAACACTTCCCATTTTAAATTGTTGGGTTTGGTTGATTATTATGTTGTTAGAGTTCTACTTCCATTCTTGCTCTTGGATTCAGGCTATAAGTTTTAGCACTCATCAAAATATGATCAGTGTTTTCTAAAATTAAATCAATGGTTAACCTTTTCATGGCATCTCTGTAAGGCTGTGGAAGGATAAGGATAAGCAGTTTGTTAATGTAGAGATATATAGTGTACAGCACATTCATCTGGCTCACTGCTAAGGGGCACAGCTGATTGGTTTTGTTGAAATGTTTCTATTTCATTTTTTTCAGATTTTTGCTAGAGGTTGCATGTTTGTTAAGACAACAGAATTATGAGATTTGGGCTCATGTTTCCCATTTTTTAAAGTCCCTTTCATCTACATGGCATAGCAATGGTGAAGCTAAAACTAAGACCATGCATTTTCAAAGTGTTTCAGTTGATAACTTTATATATATATATATATAACTTTATATAAAATAAAATAAAAATAATAAAATAATAAAAAATAACAACTTTAAAAATCTTGAACTTCACAATGTCAGAAATACCGCACTTTTCTAGAGAAAAAGTATTGAGTATTAAACTTCAGATTCTCCTCACTGGTGTCTAAAGGACAATGACAGAACATTTAAGCAGGGCAAGTTTGGGTGCTTCTAATGTTTTAGATGCCAGAAGTGTGTTATGAGTAGTATATTTTGGCAGAGGTACACAGTAGGTGTAACCTCAGAAGAATTCTGCAAATTTGACATGAGTGATAGCAAATTTTGCAGTTGGATGACACGGTATGTGCAAGTGTTGTGAGTGGTGCCAACCTCCCTTCTTTGTCTCTGAATTTGTGACTTCAAATTTGGCTGTATTAAAACACAGCTGTATTAAACCACTGTGAGGTTTCGGCTTGTTTGCTGGCCATTTCAGTTATTCATGTTTCACTGGTGGAAAAACACACATTTATTGTGCAGGGCACTGATTAACCTCTGCACCCCATCATATATTCACTCTCTGCTACAGATATGCATCATACTTTATGTAGTACCAAACCTAGAAAATGCTTATTGTTTTCACTTTGTGTCATCTTTTTATTTTCCCCCTTTTTCAGAGCTCCCTCAGTGAGAAGGCAGATTCCCAGCTAATGGCTATGCCTTACACAGACACAAGGCTCAGGTAAGGGAGAACAACTCCTTTATCATTGCTTTCTACTTAATAACCTAATTTTTCACCAAAGGATGGTAAAAAATGCCAGTTGTCACCTTGTTGGGATTTTTAAGACAGGTGCTAGCTACATTTATTGGACTAATTTCTGCCCCTTAGCAAATAACTGCTTCTAATGATTTAAACTACTCTTAAAGGGACCCCTGTGTCACAGCTCTGCTCTTCTGGGGCCTTTCTACCAATGACTCTTAAGAAGATCTTTATTTTGCCTTGCGGAGTCCCTTCCTAAACAGATTAGAATCTTTAGGGAAAAAATAAAAGAGGGAGTTGTCTTGGGACTGTCTGTGGTAACATCAATAGTTTATAAGAACGTTTCAAAGGGACATGAGTCTGGTAAGAGAAAGGTTTCTCTCACTATCTTCAAGAGTAGAGCCATTAGCTGGCACCAAATTATTATGACAAAATTAAAGCATCATTACATCCTATTTGCATGGTTTGTCTCCATCTCTTGATTTTCCCTGGCAATTATTAGAACACACTAATCTGGAGTTTTTCTGATACCCCCTGGCGATTATTAGAACACACTAATCTGGAGTTTTTCTGATGCCCCCTGCCTGACCCCCCCCAATACGTATCCTTTCCCTCTTCCCTGGTGACAAGAAGAACTGGAGAGTAAACCTTAAGGAAACAAAACTTCTCTCTTCTGACTTCTCTGTGAGACTGTTTAAAAGGCTCTCTGCTTTGAAGTGCCAAGGAGAAGTGTAAAATCAAAATGGATTATAAAAGGAACTTGTTGAAAGAACACCTGAAATGTTGCCATTGAAAGTAAGACAGCTGTGGCTCTTCTGTTTGCATTGCTGCTTTGAGGGCAGGATCATCCTGGGAGAAAATAGCAAGCTGTGGGCAAATGTTGTGGAAAACAGGCTGCCCGATTTTGATATGTCTTAACTTACAAGAAAAAATGGAAAAGGTTTCATAGTTCTACAGGCCGATGAAGGATATCTGTTTTAATTGAAGACTGGATGAAGAAGCTTCATGGCACAAGGCATTTGAATATACGTGCTTGCATTACTCTTAAAAAAAATAAGCTGCGTTATTAAAAACAGTCTGCAACAACATGCAGCTCTGCATGGAATAATCTGATGTGCTCAGAAGGAAGTAGGATTTTTTTTTTCAGATGTATGATGTTTAAATGAACAGGACCAGTGAGTCATGGCAGCTGCATGCTGTGGCTGTCCTGGAACTGCTAAGAACATAGAACAGACTTCCAGGTCCTCCAAGAGCCATCAGATATTAGATGCTCCATGAAATCATAGAATCACAGAGTAATTTAGGTTGTAAAGGACCTCTGGAGATCTCTAGTCCAACCTCCTACTGAAAGGAGGTTTAACTTCAAGTTTACTGTGTCTCTGTTAAGAAAGACTGTCTCCATCTGGATTGTGACCTCCATTAGGAAGTTGAGGATTGCTCTCGGAGCCCCCTCAGCCTCCTCTTCTCCAGGCTGAACAAGCCCAGTTCCCTCTGTCTCCTGTCCCACCTGTGCTCCAGCGCAGCCCCCTGTGCCATTGCCCTTCTGATGCCCTGCAGGCTGGCATTCAGCTGCCTGCCAATACCCCAGCTCCTTTCTGTAGTGCTTGTGCCTCGTTGGTTGCGCACACAAGAAAGGTGCTGTTTATTCAGTTTTATCCTATGTCATTATGCTACCGCTGTGAAGGATCCAGTCAAGGCATTTAATACCAGTGCTGTGACTGGAAATTGAGTGACCTTTACCTTCTAGAACATCCTTGTTGACGACCTGAATCCATGAACAGGAGGAGGGCATTAACAGGATCCAGATTTATCTTTGTGTTGTCTTGTTGGTCCTGGGTTTCAAAAGCAAATTGACGAATGATGGAAAGTATTGCAGTGAAGTTAAAGAAGAGGAAGAAGATAAACATTAAGGTGATTTTCCAGAAAACCATTAAAACCTCTCAGCTTTCTTCAGAGGTAATTATGATGAAGGTTTCTGCAAGTGTGTTTTTAGGGCTCCAGATATCAAACTGGGACTCTCCAATTATTTTCCTATTTCTAAATTTTGTGCTATTAAGATTGTGGTTTGTGGTGCATAAAGCATAACCTCATTCCTTCTTAAACAAACATATGTGCAACATCCTAGTGCTCTGTGATGCATAACAAAGTACCCTTTGAACTTTTAAAACAAAAAAGAATTATTCATCTCCCAATAAATAGATTCAGCCATTCAGCTGAATCAGCCCCTCAGCCAGACTCAGCACCACTGTTTTGGATACACAATTTAATGTGATGCTTTCCTGTAATAAGGTATGGTATTACTAAAACAATTGGTAGCTTTACAATTGCTTGTGGATCTCAAGTTCCTCCCTTCCTTTCATGCAGCATTGTGGTTACCCTTAGATGCTCAATGGTAGGTACAGTGTAATACCTGTAATCTACTGGTATCACTTGGAATCTGGGACTAGTGTTAGAATTGTTCTATGGACCAGGAGAACTTTGTAAAGGCCCCAAGGTTTCCAAGTACTTTGGAACAATTTTCTCCCATGGCTGGAGTTAGAGTTATAACAGGCTGTTTTTTAGGTCTAGCTGTGTCTTCTGGAGTGTGGGCGAGCAAACGGATCTGTGGGACCTGTTTCAGTTTTCAGGATATGTTTTACTGAGCAATGCGTGGGTGTGATGCCTTTTATCACAGTAAAACTTCAATGCTGAATCTCAGGGGTGGTTTGATGGGCCTACATGTTACTATGAATGAGTAATCAAGCTCAAATTAGCTCCAGTCTTTGTTTCCTGTGTGTGAAGGCTGTGATCTGGTTCCTCGCTTGCATAGTTTTTGCTAAAAAGGATATATAGGGTACAGCTGCCTGCTCTTGATCCCCCAGGACTTACACCCCCAATCCTGTTAAAGGGCAACTGGCTTGGCAGCTGAAGTCCTTCGATTGCAACAGGACTGTATTAGCAGCAGAAGAGGAGATAATAACAGTCTACTATTATTGCTGCTCAAGAAAATCACTTGATGATAGATGTGTGCCTTGTATTGGTTGCATAGTTATGTATGTTTTAGAAACAATCTAAATTAGCCACCATAGTTTAAAATTTGGGTCAGCAGAAGACTGCTTGGGAGGGATAGCCTGATAAGTGTTTTTGCCTCAAATACTGCAAACAGAGAGTATGCTATTACAGTGGGAAAGAATTAAAATGACTGGTTGAAAGTCCAGCTAATGGTTTATTTAAGTACAGCTTTCCAGTTTGATTAAATATGTTACTTTTGAATGAGATTGGGGGAGTATACATGACGGCGATACATGCTAGGAATTTCTCACCTTTCCAAGATAAAAGCTAGATGAATATCATGATTGTATAACTTGCCAGTGGTTTTGCTTAGAATAGTTTAGAGTGTCTTTTCCTCATATCTAATACATGTAAGATGAGAATTGTGAAAAGATATTTACATAATTATGGCCTATCTTAATTTTGCTCCAGTCTATACTGCTATACTTTTATACTGAAAATCATGAGCAAATCTTTGAGTTGACCAAAGAGACTAAAAAAACCAAAGCTGAGTGAGAGAGAAGGTGTGGTGGTTATCACTTGACAATAAATGAAAATCTCTAGTTATGCTTAGCTTTGTACTTCTTTCAGTTTGAGTGATTTGGATCTTTAGTGGTAAAAAATTTTTTTTCATTTCAGAATTTTAGCAAATTTTAGAATGAAATATAATCTACTTTCAGTGCAATTTTTCAGGAACTTTAGGTTGACTTGAAACTTTTTTTTCCTGTTGAGCTAGCAAGCGGGTTTTTTGCCAGCCTCAAAAGCATGAATAAAATAAAGCCTGGAAAAGTTTCCTGCAGCAAGACCTTTAAAGCAAGACCTTGAACTTTCAAAAAGTACCCAGCAGTTTCACGCTCTTCACCTGTGCTTAATGCTCCTCATGCTTCTTTCAATGAATGAAGAGCTGCTGGTCTTTTGAAAAGCAGATCTTTAAAGTCATTGTCTCGCTGAAATTAGCTTTCTTATCTAAAATAATTACCTTCTCCTCTTCTTTATTTCAGCAGGAACTCAGGGAATGAGCTGCAAGTATATTATGCCTCTCCAAGGAGCTACCAAGATTTTTTTGAAGCTATTCGCAGAAGGGAAGATACATTCTACGTTGTGTCATTTCGCAGAGTAAGTGTAGTAGTTGTTCAATTCTGGCCTTTTATGTGGATCCATAAAACTGTTTCTGACACCGAGTGTTACATGTAATACAAAACGATGACCTAGTCAAGGTTGAAGCTAAACTTGTTTCTTTGTAAGTGACACTTCTGTATAACCTTTACAACAATATGGACAGATCATGGTCTTTGCAAAATATGCCTGTCACAGTTAGGAATGGAAAGAGAGCTTTGCATAAAACATTGTAGTGCCAGGGCAAGACAGCAAAAAATTGCATGAATCCTGTGGTTAAACACTTAATCATGGTGGCAGTCCAATAGTCAGAGTAGTTAGCTGGATATTTATTTAATAGGTGTATAAACCTTTTGTGCTTCTGGGTGTAGGAATAAATATACCCTGTGCACAAATTATTTCTGCTAGCTTAACATAATATTATTTCTGTCTTCCCCTAAAACACTTGCATTTGCAGTTCTGTCTGTCCTGTATTGCAGCTGTACAAGACTGTGCTCACTGGCAGTTGAGACAGATGAGCAGTTCTGCTGGCTGTGCTGGGATACAGCACGGGGTTGTGCTACGGGTTTGTCAGGCACATCCTCACATCTGCAGCGCAGTTAGAGACAGTAAAAGCCATTTTAAAATGGAATTCCAGGTGTTTGATGGCTCTTTCTGTACTACAAGCCTGAGTGATGTTGAAGCCCGGACAGCTGTAGTAGTGGAGAAGCTGCCTGGGATGTGGTGATGGAAATGATGAAGGCAAAGAGTGGCTTAAACACCAGCTGCGGTTTGGGAGGGTTTTTTCCCTCCCTTTTGCAGACATCTTGATGAATCCTTAGACATGTCTGTAATGCATATTTTTCCCTGGCCTGAACCTAGGTTCTTGGCTTGCTAAACCTCCTACTTTGCTGTTTTGCAGTCATGATATTAGATGAGAATTGTTATATGCGTGCTCGTGCCCAGTCCATGGTTTTGCTAGGAACCTGCAACTCTCCATTTGTTTCCTCAGAAGTGTCTTGAGGGGGGGGGTCCCAAGGTGGGAGTGCAGTTGCCACTACAACAGCTCATCCTGCTACAACCAATTCTGTGTAAGAGCTCACAGATAGGCATAACTAATTTTAACAGTTTCTTTGTATATAAGTAACACAACACTGTACAACCTGCTTTGCAGTAACTTTCTTAATTTGTGAGAAATGCGCCTTTAGGAAAGGTTCAGGCAAAATAAAAATAGTGGTGCTCGTTAGGATTAGGGTTTTATGCTGAGTAGAAATATGAGGTTAGTTTCCAGTCTTGGGATTACTGGGTTGTGTCACAAGGCTGGAATTTTGTTACTAAATGCTTGGCATGTTCTGCTGTTCTTTCAGCTAGCAACACAAATATAGCCGGCACCAGACTCCAGATATCCTGAGGATGAGTAGAAGGGAGTAAAGAATTGATTATAAAAGTTTTTCTGGAAACTCAGAACAAAAAGCAGGACAGTGTCTAGTTCTTCTCTCCGTTGCTGTAGTCCACCTGAATGCATGCACTGGCACATAGGTTCTGTTTATGCTGTAGGATTAATGACCCGGAAATTGTCTGCTCTCATTTCGACTTGCAGAGCTGTCCTTGGAAACAGAGTGTGTCTTGTGCCACGGAATCCCTACGGCTTGGCTCTGCTCTGTTGCAGGGAGAGGTGTGGGGACTTTTTTAAGCCATCTATGAAGTTTATTTGGTAATAAAGCTGTTGGTATTTCTGTTTTATGAATGAAACATCCTCAAATCGAAGGCAGTTTTATGCATTACCTCATTTATTATTTTAACAGGGCAAACCTGATCTAGTGACAAGCTCTGCCTTGAGGCACTTTTAAATGACTTGCTAGAATTCTATTGTGACTGCAGAATAAAGGACTTCTGCACAGGCTGAGGGGTGCCATCAGCAGGGCCCCAGCCTGGGAGGTGGCCTTTCACCTTCTCCTGAGGACTGCTGACTTCAGTTTCCTTGGACCACGATTCCATTTTCACTGATGATTAGGAGCTGAGAGAGGGGACTGATTTCTTCTTCAGTGTTAGAGCACAGTTTGCTCCTGTTGCTTGTTCTCTTGACCAATTTAGAAGGCAAGGCCTGGAGATGATAGGTTTTGTTCTCCTCTCTGGCCGTTTGCCATGCAGATGCTCCCAAGCACTTAATAAGCTGTTAACAGCCATATACAAAAGAAAAGGAATCCTCCAGTTAAGAATCCCAGGAAGTGAGTGGTTCTGGTATTGGTGATGGTCCTGCTGCAAGTGGAAGGTAGGACTATGGATCACCAGAGATTCCTTCCACCTGATGTCTCTGGGGTCCTCTTTCCACATGCTTTCTGCTCTGTGTGCAGCGTTGCATAAGCCAGCATCTCTCCTGGGTGCGTGGGCCAAAATGTATCAGATTTTTTGTGCTTTGTGCATGTTCTCACTTGCACTACAGGAATTATGCCCCAAGTGGATTTTCTAGCAAATGGCATTTGCTGCCCATGTCTCTTATAGAGTCGGATTTAGCCAGGGTTTCTGAGGGCGCAAAGTAGGGGAGCAAAGCTCAAATGTGCTGTATCATCTTTTGGTGATGCTTGGTACTGCTAAGAACAAATTTCTCACAATCTCTTCAACTTCATTTTCTTTCCTTACCATGGAAGTCTTGCATGTCTGCATACTTACAGTTGGAGGTTGTTTTTTTTTTTAAAGGTGAAGAGAGGAAAAGAAAGTAGTATTTGGATCAGCTGAGCCCATATAAGAAGCTGGGCTTTCACTCTAGGAGTCTAGAGAATTTATTTTTTTTTTTGCTATTGCCAGGGGAATGTGTAATGTCATTTTTAAACAAAAAGTATGTAATTGGCAGGGAATAAAGAATTCTTGAACTGGGCCAGTGTTGTTTCCCAGCTCTGCCAGACCACCAACATCCCATGTGGGCAGGGCTCATCACCATTTATTTCTTGAGGTGTTAACTTGTTAATTTATTTTTTTCTTACTTTTTAACTTTTAGGAAGCCATTGTTTTCATCGGTCATTTAGCATTGCAGAAACTGACACTTGGCAGTGTAACAACATAGGTGTTCCCAGTGGCATATATTCACACCTGGGCCCTCTGCTGGAGCATCTTTGCAGGCTGCATCTGAGTTGAGCTGTTCTGAGTTGGTTTTGGGAGCATGTTCAGAGCCGAAAGATCTGTGTAGTGGGTACCGAGAACAAGTTGCTGTGCTTATGTGAAAAAGATACTGCAGTTTGGGAGCTGCTGAAGCACGTTGGAGTCTCCAGTTGGCTTTGAACCTTCCTTCCATTTTTCCCAGATCCAAGAAGGAAAACTGAGAGTCTGTTGCTCTGCCAACACTTATGAATTCTGCCCTATAATGTCTGTGATGCTCAGTCTGCCTTATCTGTTTTAAAACTCCAGTGCAGGGTGGCTGCAGAATTCAAATTAGTTGGTATAACGAGCTCTGTCAGCAGGGAGTTACACATCTGGCTGCTGCTGCAGTTCTCCTGTAAACCTGGCACTGAAGCAGCGCTCACATCTGTTTTGCCATGGAGTAGTCAGACCTTGAGATTGTGTCTAGAGTTACTTGAATATCTAGCTTAATTTGAAAGGCAATTAAGTAAAATCATTGAAGAAAATAAATCCATTCCAATTTACTCTGGCCCATAAATCTGCTCCAGGTCGAACCGCTGTTGTGTGGTTGGGGTCACAGTCCCCACAACTTGCAGCGATTAAGCAGTAGATGTCCCCATCCTGAAAGAATCTGTCAGTGACCCTTTGATGACATCTCTGTAGGCTTATTAAGGACAGTGACATTTTTTTAGGGTAAAAATGTAATTGCTGTTTTCAAGAAAAGCATGATTTAAAGTTTGATTCACTTGGGAAATTTAGAAGGCCACTAGCATCCCCTCTCATCACTTTCTGCATTTGTTTCATAAATGTCTCCTGATATCAAAGTTTGCCAATTCCATTTAATGCAGAGGACATACATTATCTTACTGTATATTGCAGTAAAAAAAAAAAAAAAAAGATATTAAAAGGTGATTCTGGTTATTATTTGTTAGAACAAGAGTGATTCTGCCCTTATGGAAATCAATGGCAAAGACTTTACCAGCTTCTACAGGACCAGAATTTCATGTTGTAAGTTTCTGTCTCAGTGCTGTGGCACTTAAATCATAGAGCTTCAGGGAAACGTATTATTATGGATATGAATTTCTGGTCCTACAAGCCAACATGTGCAATGAACATTTAATGATTTCTCACATTCTGCAAACAAATTTTCACTGAAGTTATTAAGCCAAATTCAAATAAGAACTTTTATTCTTTCTTTGTGTGAATGTTCAATGTGCTAGGAATAAAAATATCTAAGTGGTGTTTTGCTTTTGTTGGTAATAAGCCCGTACTGTGTTAATTGTATTTCGGGTGATATATTACTTTCAGGCAGCTAAAGAATATAAAGCCTGGCTTTGGCATTCTTGTGTAGCAGTAGTTTGCTGTGCTGCACAAGGCAGTTCTGGCCACAGTTTGAATTTATTTACAGAGCATGAGTGAGGCAGGTTCCAACTCACTGCTCTCTTGATGCCATCTGCATCCTGCAGGAAAAACTGCATTATAAGAAGTCAGCTTCAGAGAATATTTCACAGACAGAAACTCAGTCCTGAAGTATACTTTTCTCCTATTTTGTCACACTTGACAATGAGTGGTTTTTTTACTGAACATGAAGTTTTCTGCTGTGGACTTTGTTTGTGGGTTTCTGTGGGCTGGGATGTATAATTTGGTCTTCCATTCAGATAAAATGCAATGATTAGACTCGCATAACCCTGCTGCTCCTAAAGACACAGTAGCTAATTTATATGTTTGAGTCCTGTGGGTTTGCAACTGCTGCAAGTTAACACGCAGTTTTTAGAAGGATTTTACAAACTCCTCTTTTTTCCTTGGGGAACCTGACCTTTGCTATTGAGAGGAAAAATTATCTTTTTCCAGGATCGTAGAATTTTAAAATCTTGTCCAATATTGTATACAGATGCCAAGAATAATATATGCAGAAAGAACTGAGGGTAATGGCATAGTATCCATGATAAAATTGCCTGTCCTTTTCAAAGCAGGGGTCACCCTTTAGCCTGTCTTCTCTGTGAGGCCCCAACCTTTGCCTCCCTGGGAAAATTTGAGTGAGCAAACAGTGTGTGTGATTGTGCTTCAGCATGCCCCGAAGCTCAGTGAGACAGCCTCTGTCAAGTTATGGATGCATTTGACTTTCAAATTTGAAAATCCATTATGAAACCCTCCTATGTCCTCCTCTCTAAGTGTCGATTGTGAAAATGAAGTCTGTCCTGCTGCATTCTTTCTTATGGATTCCCTCTTTTCTGGCTAAACTGTGGATTTTTTCCATATCAGAGATAAACTTTCTCTTCCCAAAGCTCCTGGTGTCCCTATGAAGACAGCAAAGCAAACTTTCTTGTTGTTCTTTCTTGAACTGTCATCCTTCCTAGTGTGGAATAATTCTGGTCAGTGGGGAGCAGGGAGAGCTGATTATCAAACAGACATGGAGGTGGAGGGAAGAAGAGTTCTCTGTGGTCTTCTAGATACTCAGCTGGGGAAGATGTTGCTTTTGGTAGCATCTCAGAGCTGTTCTTGCTTAGTCTAAAAACCTCCAGCGAGAATTTTCATAATCTAAAATAAAGTCTAAAAATGTATGTTGGTCTGTAGAACACAAATGGCTTTACCGTAATCCTGGGATTAGCAAAATACATGCATGCACAATGTTTAAGTAACTTAAACTCCGAGTTTAATAGGAAGCTCAAAAGCAATTTTTTTAGGGTTGCCCCTGAAGGCCAGTAATTCTTTAAAAAGCATTTCTATCCTAAGTGCCTTAGAGTATTTTGCAGCAAAGCCTGTGATTGCTGCATTATTTCTCACTGCTGTTACTCTGCAACACCTTGAAGTTTTGTTCCTGTGCGATACTTTGAGGAGTAAAGAAGCAGAGGGCTCTGTGTGTGCCTCAGAAGGGCAGCATCCAGGCAAGAGGGCTGAGTGAAGAAGGAAGAGAAGGAGCCAGGCAATGAAACCCCTCGGATGTGTAGTGAGTGGAAGCCAGCAAGTACCAGCTGCAGCAAAGGCTCTCCCGGGCAGCAGCTGTTTGGCTCAGCCAGATGCAAACAGCGGTTAGGAGGGACCGGAACAAGAATGCAGAAAGCGTTTCTGAGAAGGGAGGTAATGCCTGTCGCATCAAGTGGGGTTTTATTTCTTTTGGAAATGTCTGTTCTGTTCATAGCTCTCCAAGACGCTTTGGAAGCAAAGTCTTAGTCACTCTGATTTTTATCTCCTTGGGTCCCTTTGAACCCTGCTGTCCTTTAAATAAAATTGAGAACGAATGTGGTGTTGAGGAACAGATGTATAAGCAGAGACAGAAAAGTCACTCAAATATGTCTGGCATGGAGCAAAAGATACTCTGGAGTTTTGTGTGTATAGTCTTGATTCATTTGTCTTCTGTATGGTTCCTGGAACTTCATGAATCATATTAATGCTGTCACTGAACTTCTTGCAGCCTTATATGTCCCAGACCTAACTAATACTTTGTTATTTTTAAACCAGTATTTGGAAGGACAACATACACTGTAGATAATTATAGTGAAAATAAAACATATTGCAAAAAATGTCTCCAAAACCCAAACTGCTTGCAGACAGACGTGACCAGTAACCATATACATGTATTTAAAATGTGCTGCATGTTTGACAGACAAAGAGTTGTGGGCAAGAAATAGAGGAAGATTGGTGGCTTTGGAAAGCCTCTGTAAAAGACCCACTGCTTATGAAATCGGTGTGGACATAGGCTAGAGAAGTATAATTGGGAAGCATGGGAGAAAGATGTGATTATAAAGTGGGAATTGTCTCAGTAAAGGAAGTGAAGGCAGCATCTCACTTATTAAGAAGAGAGAACAGGCAGATGCTGACAACAAAGTGAGCAGGAACACAAGTTTATCCACAAACAAGTAATGTGCATTCAGTTAGAGCAAGCAGTGGAAATGCAGCTGTGAAGCAGTTTCTTTCCTTCAGGAAATAACACAAGTTTAATAATGCATTAATAATACTTTAATAATGCCAGATAATAATGCATTTTTCTTTAGCAATAGCATGGTATTCATTGAAGTAAATTTGGCTTAGATTATTCTAAACAGTTCCCAGAAGGGAATGATGGGCTCTTGCTTATGATCTGTAGCAGTATTTAATCATGGAATTGATGCTGACCAAGCTCTAACTGTATAAAGACATAAATTATACCTTCAACTCTGGAACAGCAGTGGCTGGTAGAACATTGACTTGTGTTTGGTATGAATGAGCTTCTGCATGAAAATATGATGTTCGTGATATTTCATTTGCCTTGAAAGATAGTATATACAGAGAGCACTTTGAAGTACCCATGCTTGTTTTCTTAGTTGGGCTTCACAGTTTCAGACTACTGATTCTTTTCTGTTTATTTTCCGTTTTTATAACTGACCAAGCCCTAGACAGTGTCTTGATAGAAATAAAATGTGCAGAATTGAGATGTTCTTGATTTCATTAAGTAGTTTTTGTGTCCGCTATAGAAATCCAACCTTGTAGTGAATGTTAATTATTACATTATTACATTTAAGAGTGTTGTTTAAAATCTCAGGCACATTTCTAGAGTTAATTCTGGTCAGATGAAGTTATTTGCTTACAGTTTGATTTAATCCTTTTGCCAGATTTTTAGCTGGACAGCACACAAAGCTTATTTTATGAAGTAAGAGCCCAGGTGTTATTATGAGCATGTACAGATTATCATCACCTCCCACTGGACCAAACAGAACACTTGTGGCTTCCAGGCTTTATTTTTAAATCACTCACACTCCTAGGACAAGAAGTGTGATAAAATTAACTGTACATTTTTATCTTTAAACTGGCTTTGAAACTTGTAACTGGCTTTAAAACTGTTTGAGAGTAGAACTAAAAATTGTTTTCTACTTCTAGGTCTCACGGTTACTTGTGGCCGATCTACCGGGATGGCTAATGGAAAGACAGAGTAGTAGCTGCAGAAATTCACTTGCTTCTCAGAAAGGGCTAAGACATATTTGGACACTCTTTGGCACCTAAACCTCCTTTCTATGAATCCTAGAAAGCAATAGGGCCTTTTCTCCAGAATGCAGTCTTTGTTTCTTCTCTGTGTTTTGTCACAGTATTGGGATGGGTCTGTTGCAGAAGTGTATGCTCTATGGATAAACACTCTTTTAGAGTCCTATATAGGTGTGTTCTACCTGTGTCCATAGCAGCTTCTCACCACTTAATTATTTTAAAATACACTTCCAGACCAGGTCTCAGTATGGTGGACTTTCGTTTCTGATAGTTTAAGTGGAGAGATGGGTCTGAGAATGAAATAATTTTGGTCCATGCGTGGTATGGCTTGTTCCTCACCATGTAGTTGGAGAAGCTCCAGTTTTGCCAGCATAGTTGATGGAAACTGTGTGGCTTTGGGTCAGGGATTCAGAATTTGGAATATCTTGGGCAAAACTGAGAGACCTTTCATGCTGGACATGACTTTTCAGGGAATCCTCTTTATGGTTTGATCATAAACATTAAAATATACCTGTGAATAATTCTGGTGCTAAGAAATACTGCTCATCAAGAGAAGGCAAAGCTAGGCAGGAGGGGCATGTGAGCAACTCAAAGAGCATTTGCACCACTTAAAATCCTTGGTAGAAATGGGCTAGCTGTTAAATCCCATGGGTCACTGCCCTCAGAGTTTGATTAGCAAAGCTTCACTAAGCATTGTATTGCATGTGATTATTATTGTTCCTTGGTTTCATGACTATCCAAAATAAGGTTGGAAGTGTCAGCTCTCTCAAAGAGAGGAAATACCCAGTATGAGGAAAATGATCTTAAGTTGTGCTCAGAGTGAGAGCTTGCTCTGTGCAAGGAAGGTACACAGGCTGTTTTATCTTGATTTAAATCCAGACAGGTTCCCATGTATTAAACAATAATCTCCTCTGAGACTATAAAAGTTATAAAAGTGGACATTCCCAAGCTGTTCCTCATTGGTGGCTCTTTCTCTGAAACCTTTTCCAGAGTGGAGGTTCCTGGGTTAAGTCACTCGTTAGCATCTGGGAAGCCCTTGTTTAATCTCCTTTCCAGGAAACCAGCGTGGACCTCTGCTAGTTTCTAAGAAACTAGTCCTGAGAGCTTGGACCTTGGGTTTTCCACCAGGATCAGGGGCTCAGTAGGTAATCACTGGGCAGGTGACTACTGGAAATGAGGTTGAAAAGAAACCATTTTGCTGTCTCAGGTAGTCTGGGGCCATCATCTCCAGAAGAATATCTCATTGACATCAGGGAAATACACTGTGGGTTTGTCTTTGATTTTGCTAAACCATCTGTTTGGTATTTGCTTACCATCTGTAAGCTGTAACTCTCCAGCAGGCAACCAAGGTGCTGCATACAATCTAGGCAAGAAGTTTCCTAACTTCTTAAGCTCAGCTTCTCAAGGGCCAATAGACAAATGTGTACAAAACCAAAATGGGACATAAACGTCATTTGGAGAAAAAGGACAGATGCTGCAGGTTTTTTTGATTAAATTTTTGAAAAAGCAGTTAATGTTGGCTCTAGGAGGATAAAAGAAAGTGTAAAAAACTACATTTACACAAGCAGAAAAAAATCTTTAGCTTCAGGCTAAACACAGAGGTGATACTACCAATGCTAAAAAAGTGTTAAGCCAGCTGGGTAAGCTGTTGTACTGTCATGACAGGAAATTTGTGTTTCAGTGTAGGGTTGGTTAGTGTGGATTTGCTGTGGCAGTACAGGATTTTACCCACAGCATGTGACTTCTCAAAAGGATGTAACAAATGCGTGTAAAAAGTATGTACGTACTTCAGTCTTGTTATCTTGCACACGTGTGTCTGTAAACAGGAGAGTACGGCTGCAGACCCTGGCAGGGAAATCAGCCTGATGTCCTGTATGTTTTCAAATGATTAGCATTTAATTCCCTGTAGCACTCGTATCTCTCCTCTGCTCTCCTGCGAGTTAATAACCATCGCTGTCTGTTACCCTGTGGATTAGGACCTCTTCACATGGACCAAAACTGACAGCCCTTATGACTTACATAGTCTCTCCAAATCTCAATAGTTGATTTAAGAATTTAACCTGTTGCTTATAAAAGTCACTTCCAGTAACTTAATTTTCATAGAAAATAGATGCCTAAGAGAAAGACTGGTCTGGATTAAAAGAAGGAAGATAAACCCAGAACAATGGGTTCTGGGAAGATAAACCCAGAACATTGCCCCTTGGCAATGACACCTTTTGTCCAATCCTGTTACAAACCACCTTTGTCTACTTGCAGTGCTTTTTTTGTTTGTCCTGTTAAAGCCTTGATGCAGCTGCTTTGGTTGTATGAAATTACAATATTGGTCCTGACCCATCAAACGATGCGTTGCTGTGTTCCTTGTCTGCGTTTCCCTCCCAATAAGGCATGTGCAGTTGTTACAGGGCCATGCACGCTTTTGGTATGCTTATAAAGAGATTTCTGTGTGATCAGAGGGAGAGAGGGAAATGATCTGCAGCTCAGGGACTGCCTGGAGTTCACGTTGCCTTTGTGCAGGTCAGGGGTAGCTCTGCAGAGCCAGGAGAGGTTCAGAGGGCAAGGGAGAATGGAAATGAAAGGGAGCACATCCACCAGGATGAAGTAGCCTCAGGCTCTTACTTTTCTGTATGCACTCATGCTGAGGGCCTGATTAGGTATTTTCATTGATCAGCTGGGGTAATAGAATAAAGACTACACATACTAAATTGGCTAATGACAAGCTTAGTGGCCCTCCAGCTGTGTTGGAGGACATGATTAGGAGTTAGTGCCTTCAGGGTGCTCAGTACCTCTCTGATATTTTGCAGAAATTCTGGTGAGTCCAAGATGTTCAGTCTTTTTGTGTAGAATTTAAACCACTACAGTAGTAAGAAAAAGGGTTCATATGGGAGCATGGTTCAGATGATTAAAAACGGGCCCATGCAGCTGATGATATCCACATAGTGAGATCAGCTGTTTTGCCATGGTATTTGTACCCAACGTGTCCAAGAGTACTCTGATGTACCTACTTGGGTAAAACCTTCATGCATCATTCTTCACATCTTTATTCTATGATTAGAATTCCAGTAGAGCCTTTCTTTGACCTGAAAGTCCCCTGTATTTTGAAATAGTTAGAAAAGCCGGAAACTCCAGTGGCTTGGTAAATGTTGCCAATAGGGCATTTCATTTTTAAAACCCACATTTATGAAAACACGGCTTCTGTGGTTCTCTGATATGATTGCATCATACTTTGTAGGATATTGGCAGAAAATGTTGAAATTGCTTTGAGGCTTCTTGTTTTATAAGAAAAATGTACATCATTAGAATACTTGAAGGAAAAAGCATTTATTGTAGTTCTAGGTGTTTAAGTTAGTGACACATGTCAAGTGAGATGTGCACAGAAAAAGGCAGAGAACTGCACCCATTCATTTCTGCTTGGTATCACTGGCACCATCTCCCTGTACACTAGTATTTCTAAATAATCCTTAATGAAAAGGATTTGGTAAAAATTCGCTAACAGTCTTGTGCAGTATTGCCATTTTGTTTTTCACTTGCTAACAATTGTCCTCAAGCTGTGAATGTTCACAAAGTCATAGGAGGAGTGTTTGCTTGAGTGACCTCTGCAGGTCTCTAGTCCGAAGCTGACTGTTGTCAGCACTGGATCAACTGTGGCTTGGTCTAGCTGAGCCTTGGGACCTACCAAGGATAAAAGGAGACCTCCCATCTCTGTGATGACCCATCGTGGGGCTGCACCATCTGGCAGGGGAAGAATCTCAGTGTCCCAAACCATGGCATGTGGCTGTGGCATTTGGCATGTCATCCAGCACTACAGAGCTTGCCTCTCTTGTCTTTCTAACTCCCTTCAGTTAGTTGTAGGTTGCTTCTAGGTTGGCCCCCTTGTCTCCTTGTCAGCAGACTGAACCAGCCTAGCTCCCTTCACCTCTCTTCACAGACCACATGCCCCAGGCCCTGACCACCATGGTAGCCCTCTCCAGTTTCCCCACATCCATCTTTGCCTGGGAGAAGAGAAGGGGACCCAGAAGTTCATATGATATTCCAGCTGTGGTCTTACCAATGCTGAACAGAAGGTGACAAAAGTCTCCTCAATGCGCTGGCCACTATCCCCACATTTGACTTAGGTTGGTTTGATCTGCAGTGTTCCTCTAATACTTCTGTTTTCCTTCCTTAACTTCTTTGCGTCTGGATTTTTTCCTTAAGTCATTTCACAGACTGCTGTAGCTTCTTTAAAAACTTCCAGGTACCACAAATTCTCAAGCACCGTGCAAAGCTCCTTCTCCACATCATGGAGGCAGAAAAGCTTCTCTTGGTTTTTCCCACCTATCCCAAACACCTACCATTACATGGACTGAATTTCCTTCCTCTTCTTCTGTAGATTTTAGAGGGAGCCTAGACAACTCTGTCAGACAGCTAAAGCTGGAAAAAATTAATCTCACCCTAAGTGGGGAGATGAAAGGCTTCTATTTGTTCAAGCCATTATGTTTTAAATGTGGTTGAGAGTTGGCAAGTACTGATAGAAGAAAACATATTGCTCTCCAGGAGGAGAAACAGGCACAGCCTGAAAGCTATAGTTTGATGTATCTTTGAGTAGCGTGCAAGCAAGCATCTAGCTACATTTTTATCTTCCTGAGGTTGCCCTTTCACTCTCTTTAATCTAATCTGATGCCTCTGATCTTGCTAATTCAATTGCAGTGGCAGACAGACAGTTACTCACATGCACAGTCACAAGACAGACAAGGAGTGTGATGTTCTGGTGCCAGTTTACACCCCTGTTTATCATTTATCAGTCAGGCTTCAGACCAGGATCCAAGTAAACTATTGTTGTCACAAGAGAAAGCTTTTCTCTAAGGAAACTGCCATTTTGCTCATAAAAAGCACAGTGTTTTACCTCCATCAGAGTGCTATAAATTTTGATGGCTTGTATGAATACCCACAACATGGTAGTAAAAGAAAATAATGCTGTGCACTCATACTGTTCAAAATTGGATGATTACTTCTCTTCTCTAGCTACATGAGCAGCTTTTGGGATTTTTTTTTAGGGTAAAGGCCAGTGAGCCAATTAAACAGTTCACCACCACCAGAAAGGAGAGTTTCTGTTGTCAATGTTTCCTTGGTTGTGCATGCTCTTGTCAGATCAGTCTTTGAGCCATTTTATCTGTGTTGACAGAAAAACAGCCTGAAGATTTCAGGGGACTCGAAGGAGAGTTTGACAATTGCCAGTGGTTGGCAGGGAGTGCGAGGGATAAGGAAGGAGGAGGAACCTTCTCCTTTCTGGTGGCCATGTGGGTCAGATTGGTCAGCCACCTGTAGATAATGCCCAGCCATTCATTATCTTCTGTAAGGTAGGTTGGGGGTGATTAAAGAAAAATGTCAGGCATCCAGAGCCGTTTTTCCACCAAGAATGAGTTAATGATGTAACTTATTTATGCCTCTTAAGACAATTTTCCATCAGGTTGTTTTCTTGTTTTGGTTTGAGGTTTTCTTTGGGGGGGAACATTAAATCTTTATAGTCATTTTTGCCCTTATAAAATGAAGTCTGTTTCTAGAACTGATTTATGTCTTCCTCAGCAACACTAGAGATTCAAACAGAACAGGCACTTAGCAACAAAACTGGACTCAGACTTGAAATTTAAAAGTGAAACTTAGCTGCAAATGTGAAGAGGAGGAAGCTCATCAGGCTGTGGTAAATATGAGTTAAGCAAACCGACAGGCAAAACAATGACAGGGAACTTCATAGTCTCTTGTTTTAACTGAGATTATTAGTAACAGAGACAACTTCTTTAACATTATTATATTGCAAATCTCTTTAATTAGAAGAAATAGTGAATAGTTGATCAGTCCTTAGCCATGCAGATGTCCTGGGATCTGCAGAATGAGAAACATCTTTCCAACGAGCCTCTGTAATGCAAGACACATTGCACGGATTAAAACGCTGCCGCCAATTTTGGATTCAGCCCACTGCATCTTGATATTAAAACCTTGTTGTCTCTGACCCGACATTTTGAGAAAAGCAAAAGGCAGCTTGAATTTGGAGCACCAGCCCTGGCCTGAGTGTGCCAGACCACCGGCCAGCCATCAGCAGCCTAGGAACCGTGCCTGTCCCTGCTGCCAAGACGTACAGAGACCCACCCAAGTCTGAGCTGAAGTCATTGCTGGGCTCTGGGTAAATCTAGGGGATTCAGGCAAAAATGCAGCCTCGCTGCTCGTTGGGAAGAACATTTGTTTCCTTGTTATCTGGTTGAGTGTCTTTCTGTATCTCTCATGTTGCCTTATTATTGTGGGTTTGACATTTGCATTTATAAAAGGCATGCTTTTATTCAATTTTGGCAGAATGTGGAAGGAGAGGGAAGCCATTTTCTGTAGTGAAATCAGAGGAGGGAAAATAATAGATCAGTAGAGAAGGAAAAGTACCCATTTCATGGGGTTCCTCAGAGAGATGCTCCTAAAGCCGCTTTAACCATCAGATACTGAGAATGCAAATGAGACTTAAAATTTTAAAAACATGTCAGAGGCAATTTACTGAAAGTACTGCCTTTATTTATAAAGCACCTTTCTGCCTGTGACCTAAAACATCATTTCTTGCCACTGCTGTGAGATGATACCCTCCATCTCAGTGAAAAAGAATTACCCTTAGAGAGAGTAAGAAGTATATTCAGGTATCTTGAGCATAAGAGCCTAAAGGATGTGAGGAGATCCACAGAGACTTAACTCAAGGTCAGATGCTTTTTTCAGAAAGCTGAGGGATAAAAAAAATATTTCTAACAGATACTTTCCAGTCCTTCTGATGTATGTCTGTGTAGCCGATTCAACTTCCACAATTAGGAAAGATTTGTTGCTGCTAATTTCCTGTACATCTGCTGTGCTCTCAGAAGCAGCATCTCTCTGGCTGCAGATTAGAGTCAGGCTGTCACTGTCTGCTCTTGGGCAGCCGAGGGCAAAGAGAGGCAAGCTGTGGCTGTCCCAGCAGGGAGAGTGGAGAGGAGCACCCTCTGCTACTGGGCTTGGGGTTTCACTGTTGACTGGAGCCTTCAGCTGAGCAGAGGTTTAATTTGCAGTTCTGGGATCATTTTTAGATAAGCTTAGTGGCAACTATTTAACAATGATTTTAGCCTAAAATTTAATTCAGACTGTTACTTTATTTTCTCCTGTCATTAACCTTGGAAGCTATTTCTGTTTTTTGCTACTCAGTGATTTGGATTTTTTTTTTGTTTCCTCTTCCATATGCATTACCCTTCACAGTGAATATAATATTGCCAGCAACTTAGTAACAATCTCAGATCAACAGACGGATCAGGAAAAGGGACAAAGTCACGATGACTGAGAGATATAAGTTGCTGTTGGCCAAATGGTGTTTATTCCCTCAAACCACATTTGAATCCAGTGCATGATATCCTGGCTGCAAAGCACACATATGTTCTTTTTGCATATACTGAAATATGTTTGAAGATAAATCCCATGCAGAGTGTTCAGCTCAAGAATGCATCTGCTCACATTCAGTATTTGGCTTAATGAACAGTTTGGTCCTTTTGTGCAATATGATGGAGCGGGTGAATACTTCAGCAGCTTCTGTAAAATGGAATTTTACAGTCTGGCAATACTATTATCCAAGATATTTTGGATAAATTTAAATGTGTATTCACCTGTGCATACTTTTTAGAATAATTAGCAGCTCCTGTAAAATGGAGTTTTAGAATCTGGCAATACTATTATCCAAACATCTTTTGGATCCATTTTCCAAAGGTTGCCCTTCAGACCAAATCCTGCATCTATATTCCAATTCTGGCTCTTTGGTTGAGCTGTCAAAGATGATGAGTTTTTTGCACTGGCAACTGCAGGTGTTCTACTTTTTGCCTTGTAGCTATCTTACAAAGTGTGGAGATTCAGTTGGAGATGTAAATAAATTATTACTGTTGCTTCAGAAGGCAAAAAGACAGTAATTTCAAACCAGGGCTGGATTTGTGCCATGTTTTGTAGGATTGAACACACTGTGACCACATTAATTGCCTTGACTTAAAACAGGTTAAAGTCTGGACTCTACTTGACAGCTGTTTCTGGTTAGGAATTTAAAGTTCTCTTGTATTCCTGACTACCTGCATGTGTGGACATTTTTCCTCTGTAAACAAGGATGCTTTCTTCTGCTTTGAAAGGAAATTATTTTGTCAGAAGAGGGTTCAGTCCCTTCTGACTTTTTTTGTGGACTTCTCTAGCTATACCTAAACATCTCTCATGTGTATGTGGCCCTGGTTGCTATCAACATCTTTCTCCTACTGCCTTTTCATGAATGGCCTGCAAGCTAGTAAGACAGGGAAAGGGTAAGGTAGAAGCGTAACTTTGACAGACCCTTCCAAATTTAACACAAGGTCATCATGGTTCTTAGGAATGGTGTTTAGCAGAGCCCTCTGGTCCAACCTCCTGTGTGAAGAAAAGCTGTTGCCCACTGCATGAGGTTGGCCATGGCATTGTCAAGTGGGCTCTGTACACCTCTAAGTATGGAGATCTCACCATAAAGTGAGTTCAAAGGGTTCTACTACTTCAATGTCCTTTGAACTCATTCGGAAGAGAAAGCAGAGCACAGCCTCGTTAGCAAAAGGATTTTAAACCACAGTGTTATGTTGATCCAGCATCTAAAGAAAGCCTGACATAAATTTATTTTTACCCATCCAGCTTCTGTTTTGTGGGGAATCTGATCTAGAGAGAAATCAGGGTTTGCAGTCTAGTCCATCTCACGGTACTGGATCCAAGAAGCATGCCCATGAAACCACATCGGTTTTGTGCATTGGTTGGCTCTCTGCTTATGGGGCAGGGATGCAAAGGCAGAACAGTGGGGGAAGAAAAGGTGTGTGTTTGTAATAGCATTCCCCACTCCAGTTTGTATTGTGTGTGCTCGTTTGGGGCTGAGTCTCCGGTTGGGCAGTGATTCTGGGAATACAAAGTTTGTCTTACGTAGAAGATGTGAGGTCTTGAAAGCAAATATAGAAACTTCGGGTTAACATTTTGTCAGAGAAGCAAAGAATCTGGATTATATCCTTTTTGGTTTTCCTGGACCTTATTCACATGCCCTACCTAAATTACATGTTTTTGCAATTACAGATTGCAGTTGCAAAACTAATAGCCTGCAGATGCTATGCAAAAGCAGAGATCTGCTGCAGTGAATTAGAGAAGGAGGGGAATTTCTTGTTATGGGTAGTAGTAATAAAACAATTCATTCCTTTTGGGTCTTACAACTTTGTAAAATCTACAAAGATAATTTTGACAGGCTTAACTGGGATCTGAAGATGAACTACATTTCTCTGCTTATGTAGCCCATGGGAAGGACAGAAAATGGCAGAAAAACACATTTTCAAATAATTTGGAGCAAACTTTTCTAAATTTTATGATGCTAGTTTGATTGAGAGCCTTCAGAAGAAAAAATGATCTTATCAAACATAATAGGAGAAATTTTTCCACCAAGACAAGCTGGGATTTTTTTTTGTTTTCACAGAAGTGCAGAACTGAATCAACTATTCATATACACATATCTTTTCCAGTTAATCTTGAAATTCAGCAAATTTCCATAAATAACACACACACAAATTATCAAAATGTTTTGAAGTTCTTAAAAATCTTCCTATACAATTTTAACCAAAACTGTTAACTTAAACATAGAATTCTCTTCTTCACATCCTCTTACTTTGTGTTTAGGAATTTTTTTTTAATCTGCTGCCAAACCAAAATTACATCACAGCAAATGCATGCATTGTTCTTTACTTTTGGGCCTTGCAAAGCAGTTCTGCAGACAAGTTTAATTGCCTGGATCTCTGTCCAGTCTCTGTCCTGTGCCCATCTAGTTCATATGGGCTTTCTTCTTTCCTGTACAAAGGAATAAAGACAAAACTACAAGAAAGAGCATATTTATGATAGAAATGAAGTTCAAATGGGGTGTCTTCGCCTTATTCTCCCCTGCAATTGGGCTGGCTTTGCTGTGGCTCATCATGTGGCTAATTAATATATGTATGTGCAAGCTTCTGCTAACTGTGATCTCTTGGAGTATTCCCTATTCACAGGGGAAGGCTGACGGTATGTCATACCTCTTATTTAGGATGTGTTGTAAGTCAGAAGTGTTATTCAAAAAGCTTGAATGGAATTGAGGTAGATTCATCTTAGGTAATTTCAGAATGAGGGGATTGCGGAGCTTGGGGATAGCTGGTCATTCTGCAACTGGTGTCACTTTCTTAACAGGATGAAGAAAGATGTTTCAGGAGGACAAATTAATGGGCCTGTCTTCTAGAAGTGTGTTTATATTCTGATTCCTGAAGTGAGAGAGGGTTCATTTTCAGAGGACACTGGGTAGTTTCTATTGTTTTACTAATAGATACCTAATTACCATCATATTTCAGTGTTATTTTAATACATAATTCCTCCTTTTTAGCCTTGGAAGTTCAGCAAAGGTATTGGAAACCATGAAACTAGAAAAAATTAATATTATATCAATTTTTTCCACCTTTAAATGACATATGCTTTACAGCTGCCTTTGGTAGATCTAAGTAGTGTTTTGCATTGTAGTTTGTGGTATATTAGACAGTCGTTGTGTTGTTCTTCTCGAACCTTGATGGAGTAGTGAGATTCTCTTGCATTTTTATTCTTGTTTTCTCAATTGTAACCTTGATCTTCTACCTAGAGGAAGTAGGATACCAAATGAAACAAAGGGCAGCAAGTTAAGCTAGGAGGCTGCAGATTCAAACCAAGGAAGGGAAATGTGTCATATAATAGAAGTGGACTTGTGAAACTTCTTGCCAAAATGCATTATAGATGCTGTAAGTTTACGTGCATTCAAGGGAAGGCGGGGAATGTTAATGGAAGAGAAATTTATTAATAGCTATTCAATATCTAGAAGTCACATCTTTGTTAGAAAATCCCTACAAGAGTAATTGAAAATGTTTGGCGGCTGGAAGACAGGTAGGGGAAGGCATAATATTGCTTGTTCCCTTCTTGCAAGATGAGTTGGCTTTCCTTAGGGTCAGAAGAGGACAGTATCAGCTCTCGGGCTGCAGCAAGGATGCCCAGCCAGGACAGGCAGGAAGACGAAATCAGGAACAGCTTCAGCAGCAGAAAAGCTTAATTTCCCTCAAGTCATTGTGAAACTGGGTACTCTGCTTTTACACCTGGAGAGATCTTTTTGTTCAGAAATAAAAGCATATAGTGATTACTTATATCTTGGAACTTTTGGGATTCAAGAGCTACTGGAGAGATGATGTCAGTAAGTGTCTAATCCTGAGACATTTAAAAATCTAAACCAGATCACTTTAATTTGGCCTCTGTTTTTTAGTTTCCTTTTGGTCTTTAAAGAAGACCAAATGTAACATAAATTCAGTCCAAGAGGAGAAGAGACAAAAAGTAATTCTTGCTTTACTGATGTTTTCTGTCTCAATTTGCGAACTGCAGAGAAGGACACAGTTCACAGCAAGTCTCCATATCTTTAGTAGTCTCCGTAACCTTTTTAGATCTTAATCCAAAAGAGATCCTTTGCAGTTGGTTCTCCTTTACACTGAGAAAATGCTTAGTGTTGTCTTCCAAAGCTGAGCCCTGCTCATGGACGTGCTGCAGCGCTGCCATTGAAGGGAACAGAGGAAACTCCAACAGCGGAGGCTTGTGACAGGGTGAATTTTCCATTCCTCTGAGGTCTCTGGGATTTTCACAAGGCTCTCTGACTCACAGCGAGGTGCTTTCCGGTTAGTTTAGTGTTGGAGCCCAGGCCGTATCACATCTGGCAGTAGCACAGTTGGCAATAAAAGGCATTAAAGACTTCTTCATTAAAAGGTCTCTCGTGTGGGAACTTAACTGGATAGTAACTCCCTCTTCTGCAGGGACAGTGACCAGAAAGTGTTCCAGAGTGCAGTTGGGTATTATTTATAAAATTTGTCTGGGAATGTCAGAAAGGTGTAATCTTACACTACAGGACATTTTATTGACTGTGGGATTGAGCTATTTCTGGTAAAACGCTTAAATAAAAAGCGTATCTCATCACTTCAGTGCTGTGTGCAAAGTATGGGCTGTAAAAACCACCTGTGCACAGAAACACAGATTGGAACAGCATCGGTGTGAATAGGAGCACTTTTGGCAAAAATAAAAGCAGAAAAAGAGGCTCCATTCCCACCACTTCTGAGAGCTTTCCTGTTATGGGACAGTTTGTTCCTCCCCCTCCAGTAGGCTTAAAACTTAGAAAAGTAATTAAATTCTCGTATTTGTAATTGGGACTTGAATTCTCAATTACAAACTCTTTTCTTTAGTATGCTGTAAAATCAAATTGTGTTAATACACGCTAGCTAACCTCAGCTTTAATATATGTAGAAACTCTTCACTCTCACAAATTAAGTTAAATGGTTATTCTTAAACCCAAAATAGTAAAGCTACTGGGACCTCCCAGGATGTCAAGAGCTGGTGCAGAGAGGCTGAGACCTAGTGAATTTTTATTGCGGGTTTTCTGTGGATTCCTTGCTGTCTTTATCCCATCTTTCACTCAGTCCTGTACTCATCTTTGCATGTCATGGATTCACTGTAGGGATCCATGATGGGATGAGTAAATCCACTTGGAATTCTAAGGTCCACCTTTAAAAAATGAAAGAAAAAACACACATCAATTTTAAAAACAAGGCAGCTTTACAGTTCATGGTGTAATAAGCAAGTGTTGTGGCTATGAGTCACAATTTGTGTAGAGCTTTTAACTGGTTTCCTCTCTTTTTTCTGTTCCTAAAACCACCCCTATGCTTTTCAGACATTCCTGAGTAACATGCTCTAACATGCTTTAGGCAATCCTAATTCAGCAGTGGAGTTGGACTAGATGATCCCTATGGTCCCTTCCAACTCTAAAAATTCAGTGAAATTCAGTGAAATAAGGGTCGAACCGAACTGGTAGGACAGTGGTTGTTTCAGAGGTGCCCACCCCCCCTGCCTGCCCTGTTTAATGTCTTCTGGTAGTGAAAGCAATATTGCAGGCACTTCTGGCATGTTCAGATGGACCAGTGCTGTATCTAGTGTGGTGTATCCTCAGGACGCCATATGGTTGCCATCACCCAACCAAATCAATAGTGAAGTTATACAGCCATTTCCTCTACAAATTTGTAAACTTTCATACACGTCCTCTTCGAACTGACAGAGGAAACCAGAAACAGAAATGCCAAGACCTGATTCTCATTTACACCATGAGCTGTGCGATGTGCCTGGCAGTGTCGGGAACTGCTGGGGTAAATGAGAATCAGCCCATAGGCCATGAGTACATTGCAGCAAGTTCTCTTCCCTGAAGAACAGCCTTCTTTTGTGTCTGGAGAGCTGATGAAGTTCAGTCCTGGCTCTCTTGAGGATCAAGTTCCAGCTTCACAGGTACCACTTTCCAGTTAGGAGTTCCGTGCCAAAGGCTGTGATGCTGCTTGGTGCGGGTTCGGTTCAGGACAGAAACCTCCACATCTCTGGCAACAGCCAGACAGCCTGAAACAATTTTTTGAGAGTTTCAAAAAATTTAAAATCTATGGTTTATGAAAGAAAAGCTGGCTCGTTTGCTCTGTCAGCCCAGAGCTCCTCAGAGGACCTGTACAGGGCAGTCTCTGAAGTTGGGTGCAGCTTTTTAGGCCTGGGAAACTGCATTTTTGTTTCACACTCTTTGTACTGACAAAAGCATACATCTAAAGAACGTCCAGTGTCATCTCATTGACCTGAAATCCCCAAAGGTGTTCAGGAAAAATAGATTTGAAAGATACCTACATGGATGCGATGCTCAATTTCTTAAAATCAAAACCCCGCTTGCCTTCTGTCTGTTTCATCTTGAGATGGCTAGGCGTGGTTGGATAGTTAATAGATAAGCTTTTAATCTATCAGCATATGTCGAACCCTGCCAAAAGCAGCGCCATTAAAGAAAAATACTACCCCCAGCAGCTTTGGGCAGCTGCCAGCATTTCAGTGGGATGTCGGATGCTCCTCAGCCTGTATCAAGTGGTTGTAATGTGGTTCTGGAATCACAGCGTGAAGATTCAGGCTGGAAGAGACTGAGGCATGATTCCCTTGGAGACCTCTTAGTCACAAACAGCGATGAAAAAAAAAAAAGCCCAGCTACAGTGTTTGTTTGCTGTAAAAAGCCTTCTGAAGCTGCCTGGACAGAGTACCCTTTGGCATCTGAGGCGGCTGGCTCTTTTTGACCACTGCTCTGGCAACTGTCTTTGTCAGTTGCAATATTCTAGCCCAGAGCTTGGTCACCAAGGCAATGGTAAAGATCAAATCTCCTCATCAAGGCAAGTTGCAAGAACAGCACATTAAGGTTTTCCTTTGGTATTTTAATCCCGTTTCCTTGGAGTTTTTCTTCCTGTAAAGTAACAAATATCACTTGTTTTAGAAAAGATTGTCCTTGGTTTGTCAGAGGTGGATCTCTAATGGAGAGCTTGGACATCTTGATGATGTCTGTGAGAAGTGAGTTAGGGCCTATTTTGCAGGAACAGAGTCGTGGCTGCAGGATCACATCTGGGTACGTGCTCCAAAGCACTGGGAAGGGTCAGAGGCACGGCTTGCTCTTCAGTAGCATGACCAGCAATGTTTACGTGGGCGGATGTGCTAAATATACTGTAACAAAGCACATTTAAATCAAATTATGTCAATTATTTTCTAGTAGGTAAAGCTTTCGCCAGAGACATAAGGAAAGGCTTTTGAAAAATACTTACCTGTACCTAAGCACAGCAGCTAAGAGGGTAAGAAAAATCTGGGGGAATTGATTTGACAGATAAATAATTTCAAGGGTAGAAGGAAAGACAGCTCGTGCTGAGAGTGCAGAGCCTTGGTTGGTTTGGAAATCCGTTCCTTTGTGTCCCATGTCACTCGGGTATCCCTCAAATGCATGCACATCTCCTCCAAACATTCCCCCTAGTACTGGTAATATTTTCTTCCATCACGGACATATTGCAAGGACAAATTCCTTTGTGTTTCTTTCAGTCAGAAGCAGAGGAGGAGCTCTGCAGATTGCCTATAGCTTGGTGGCATACTGTTCCCCAGGGAAGCAACTGGGTGTAGCGTTGCTGATAGGATGTGCATTGCAAAAGCCAAAGCAAGCAGTATCCCCAGTTACAATAATTGAAAGACAAGAGTCCAGCTTATGAAATTATGATAGTTTTAAAAGAAATAAAAGTAAAAACGACCCTTAAGTGGCTTGTTTTCTCTCTGTTTAATGAAACTTCATGGTATGCAGTGATATTTTCTTATTGAACTCAACTGTGAGAGTTAGAGACAATTCTTTTATTTTTTTTTTACACTGAAAGCTAAGATGCCCTCAATTTGTCATGAATCTAGGCAGTAGAGACTTTGAGAAGCACACCACATGTCATGAGACTCAGGCTGAAGCTGCAGGAGCAGCCAGTTTTGGAATATTCTAGCACAGTGTAACAGGATTTGCATTGCCAGTTGACTGTGGGGGTTAGAGATACATGAGGCTCCAAAGTCTAATCCCTGTTAGAGCACTGACAACACTGATCTTATGTAAGAAACCTTAAAATCTTTATTACCGTTCCATGTGGTGTTGAGTCCAGAAGCAGGCACTGAAATAGCCATCAGGGATTCAGTGAGGAAATTCATTCTATATGTTCTTTCTAAATGTTTACAACTCTGGTTAATTATAATTATATAGTGCCCAGAATGTTTCATGGTGGCAAGGACTTAATAAATATCAGTATTAGAAGAAGTTTAACAATAAACAGCTTCAGATTTTATCCCCAGGAAAAAGGGTGTTTCTGTATCCCAGCTCATAAAAATTAAGGTTTAAGGTTAATATATTTGTGGCTGGATTTAGATCTATATCTATATTTGTCTATCTGTCCATCTCATCTGGCTTCAATATCACTGAACTGTAGAGATAATCAAAAGCAAAATGAGAATGGTAGAGCTGGGGTCTCATTTGAAATATTGTCTTTCCAGGCTGATATTTTTCCAGTCATTCTGCCAGCAGTCTCAGGTCTGCACCGTCTATTTAATTGTCATCTCATCTAAGTGCAAATCTTGGCCGAAGCCAAGGCCATCTGTTGTTGGGTAATAGTTGTGATTTATTCTGCCTCTGGTTGACATTTGTGCTCATGGGCCAGATGCTGACTTGTAAGATTTGCTTTTATT
Organism: Scolopax mira; assembly: GCA_004320125.1. NCBI lineage: Eukaryota > Metazoa > Chordata > Aves > Charadriiformes > Scolopacidae > Scolopax > Scolopax mira. Next base: position 59,924 of record BJBW01004982.1, read on the forward strand.
CATTTTCAGTTTTATACCATGTGTTAATATCACAACCAGTGTTTTAATTTTAGATATTTTTGTCTAGTGCTTAAAATTAGAGATGAGTAATAGCATCAACCATCCCCTCTGGGATGCAGTTCAGCATAGTCCAGAACAGGACAAAATATTTTACATGTTAGAAATACAATGAGGCAATGTTTATAAATGTCTGATTTCTTTCTAATCACTAATCCATATACTCATTTATGTTGCATATAAATTGTTAGGTATTGCTTTCAAATAAAAGTTAGGGACTATTTGAAGATTTTTGTAGTCAAGAAGGTTGTAGACAGCTAAACTGTAGGAAAAATATTTATGATACTTTGCAGCATAACTGCTGCAAAGTCCTTGCCTTCAGTGTAGAATGAGTGTAATTATGAAACTTTGTAAGTTAGGAATGTTTGTCAGAAGGGCTCTCCTGCATATGAAAGACAAAGATTATTAGGGAGATGTGATAAATCTCCCTAGTTATAGATTTTTAAAATTTTATTAGATTTAGCTCCTTTTAGAAGAGATAGGAAATATCCACTTTCCAGACACTCTGTGCATCTTGCACATCAGCTCTCGGTAACAGTTTGAACTTAGGGTTGACTGGCTTCTTATATGTCTGCTTCTCCAAAGTTAGTGTTGAAACACTGAGGAGCTGTGCAGCAGCTCCAGAGCATATTCGGATACACAAATGCAAGTGTAAATTATTTCATATTCATTATCTCACTATGCTGTGGGAGCAGAAGTCTCTGGGTTTTCCCTCCCACACTGTTCAAACTGCTCCAGTAAAACAGGAGTAGCAGGTGAATTGGTACACGATCGTAACACTTGGCTGTGTAGTTTAGGAGGCATTTCAGAATCTGGAAACTAATGGGAAGTTAATTTTGATGTCTTGGGTAGCAGAGCAGCTTCATCAAAAATAGTTCTCTGTGCATTTGTTCAGATCCAGTGAGTTGATCTTGTTGTGTTGCCTGTGGAGGGATTGCTAGTAACAGATAAGAGGTATCAAATTTTTTATCTTACCAGTTTCTATCTCTAACAGGATTTTGTGTGGCTGAGCAGGATGTATTGGGCTGCCATGATTTGTGCAAAATAATTTCATTTCAGTAGGTTAGAATTATAATATTGGTGTTTTATGTATCTGCTCCCCTCCTTATATTTCTTTACTTTGAATATCTGTAATTGTGGTCTATAAACAACAGTCCTTTTGTTTCTCTGACTTCAGGGAAAGAAGACTGTCTGGGTGGGATTCATTTGATACAGCTTCAGGTGTTTGGTTGGTTGACCAGCCTGAACAAAACCTCATTCTCATGATCATCACTGGAGAGGAGCAGACTTCTCAGGAGCTCCTGTCCTCTCCAATGCTGTCATAGTGGAGTGAAATACCTGCTGAAGCTGCCTCCTTCAATTGACTAATCTGCCAGAAAATGACTTGGTGGTTTTCTTTTAAGCCAGAATAATGAGGAAGCAGAGCAGATAGTGATAAACTGCTCATTTATTCTTTGCAGCTCTTGAAATATCATTCACAGAAGTCTAAAATAAATTGTTGCTATCCAGAAATTTGGCACTTCTGTCATGACACTGCTGTTTATTTTTGTGGAGGTACTCTGATTGTAAAGTGATAATTCTTAATACATTTTATGCATACAGTAGGTAAAGGTGCCATTATAAGCAAAACTAGTCCAGCATCAATTAATCTACTGATCTTCAGATACGTTAGCAAAAAATAGTAGTTACCTGTAATGATTCATAGGTGATCACCTACACAGTACTTGTGTTTTCCTGGCTAATGATGTTGTGGACTCTCATTGAAAAAAACATTGAAAAAGGAAAAGCCAGGATAAGCATTTTTTAAGTGATGTTAAAAATAGTCATCAAATAATGACAAGGACATTGCTACAAAATGTGGTTTTAATGGACATCTTATCTTTGGCCTGTTCCCTTGGGAACATTGAATTTCAAGAACAGCTTTTCTGTGAAGTTCATCATCTTTACTTACTGTTGTCTTAATCTCAGTGGTTCACAAATGAAATAGGAATTACATATGTAGTCTGAGAATTATACCAGAGTGGTTTTATAATTTTGGTACCAAGATGTTTTTAATTACAGTCATTTATTGAAGTAATGTTTCCTTCTCATGGTCAGTCATTTGGTTTTTTGGGGGATTTTTTGGTGGTAAAAAAGAGTGATAGTTCTGCAATGTATCTACAGAATATCTTGATATATTTAATACCCAACTTTATGTGTAACTCAGTTCCCTGAATCTTAGACACGACATAGTAGTGTTTACATATTAAAAAGGGAAAAATACAGTTGCGCTGACATTGAGAAGTTAACAACTGTGTCCTGAAGGAAGTCTTAATTCAGTCTGCTGAAAGGATAACCTTGACAAAAGGCCAAAAGCATGAGTTGTTTGTGTGCCTGTTCCTATCCTTAACCAGGGAACCAAAAAGCTCCGGGTAAAGTTTCTGAGTGCTGTGTTCGTGAAATATCATGAGAGTTTTATGGGAAATGGGAAAAAGCATGAAATGAAATGAGAGCATCAAACTTGTTTCTGCTTTTTAACCATGTGAGATAAGTGGCCAAATCTTGAAAAGTGAAAGGCAGATGTTCAGATTTGGTTTTAATGAGTTGGTCTCCACATGTTTGACACGGTGACACCTGCCAGAGACACTGGGAATGAATTTGGCATTGCTGGGACTGAGAGAAGGGCAAACAGGGGCTGGGATTTTACTGAATTTTCAATGAATTTCACTGAATTTTTTAGAGTTGGAAGGGACCGTAGAGATCATCTAGTCCAACTCCCCTGTTGAAGCAGGATTGCCTAGAGCTAGAGCAAGTCGCTCAGGACTGCATCCAGGCGGGTCTTGAAAACCTCCAAAGAAGAGGACTCCATGACCTCCCTGGGCAGCCTGTTACAGGGCTCTGTCATCCTCACTGTGAAGCAGTTTTTTCTCATATTTGAATGGAACTTCCTATGTTCCAGCTTGGGCCTGTTGCCCCTCGTCCTCTCACTGGAGAGGATGCAGAGAATCGTGAGTGACTCTTTTGATGTTCCTTGCTTTTTCATAATTTTGTACTATCTAATAATTTCATATTACCTGTCTTCCTGGCTGTTATGTATAAAATGATTTACAAGTGACTAAATCACAGACAAATAAATGAGGTTGGGCTCTGGACCAGGTAAGGGAGCGCTGGCCAGACAACCTAGTGCTGCATGGGCCTTGCCTCACAATATAAGATTTCATCCAGGAAAAAGGCAGGAGGAGCTGAATGAAGGTTGACAGACACTGGAAGGAACCAATAAGATAGTGATCCTAAAATCCCTTCTGACTGTATTTGACTGAGCTTTTTGTTGAGCTATAAAGTCAAAGGTAAAGTGAGCATGGAAAGCAATAAATATCATTTTCTTATCCTTTGTTGTAGATTTGTATACTTTTTTCCAGTAAAGGAGTGTACACAATAGTCATGGACTGAATACGCAATGCAAGCAGACTACCAGTGACTCCAGAAAGCATTGCTTTAAAATGCCTGCCCCGGGGCATCTCACACAACGAATCCCAGAAGGTGGGAACTCAGGGCCTGCCTTAACACTGAAGACAGATATAATGAGGTCTCAAAAGCAACTTCAAAATCCTAGGAAGCCTGGGAGTGAATTTTCCTTATTGCTCCTAATTACAGAATATTCCTTATATTTCTCTTTATCTCAGTGCAAAAATGTATTTTATATGTGATAAACACATAAACAACAGACCACGCTGACTTACTCTGTTTTTCTAATGTTTTTCTCAGAACTTTCTTTCTCTACCTCCTTTTTTTTTTTGCTTTTCGCTTTTCTTGGCTATTTCTTAGTAAAGATGCCTGCTTTCTAGGAGACTTCTCTTTCTCTACCTGTGTTCATTCCTAAAGCCAAAACAACAGTGATTATTAGCTGATAATGTCCTTCCAGCCTACTTTTTCAGCCAAGACCAGTGCCTCCATCTGAGCTGCAGTAGATCTGAGCTGCAGTACAGCCTCCCAGGCATCAGTGCTGGCGCAGGAGAGGTGTTGGGAGAAATCTGCAGAGGGAAGAGTGAAGCAGCTGTTTGGCTAACAGAGCACTTTAATGTTATATATATGAAAGGCATAGAGAATGTTGATCCAAAATCAGAGCTAACAGATTTTACCGAATGGTTTTGCCAGCCTCAGCACAGGTATATGGGTTACCATGGCCCAGCTGATGGATGGCAACGTGCTAAATGACCCTTAGCATCTCTAACGTTATTTGCCATGTAGTTGTGTCACACTGTCATGAAACCATGAGATGTAATTGTGAGTGACCAACAGACTTTGATTATTTGGTACCTCTCACATTATAGGACTACTAGGAATTTTGGACACCCAAAAAATACAGAAACTGTTCCCAGACAAATAGTTAATCAAATTGCTTCATTTGCAATTGAGTATTTTATTTGGTGTTAATTAACAACAAAAAAAAAAGTTTCAAAATAAGAAGCCATTTAGGATAAAAACATTTAGAGATAATTGTAAGTACAAAAGAAATATTCAATTACGATAACTGAAACCGTTTCTTTGTAAATGGTTTTTATGTTAACCAATGGAGAATTTCCAGGATTATATAAAAAATAATCCCAATTTGTTCTAGAATAAAACTTTTGCTTGCTCTTCTTCCATAGTCTTGGGGGTTTTTTTAGTTCCTCTATATAATCCGGCAGTTCTGCAGAAACAGGAACAAAGAAGTTCTGTTCTAACTGGGGTGACGTTTTAGACAGCTAAAAGATATCTTTGGCAGGGAGCTATACCATGTGGTGCACATTAAATGCAGTAACTCTGTTTGCATTTGTTGCCTTACCAGGGGGGGACAGAGAGTTACAGATGCAAATTTTTATATTGTACACTTCCACTCACGTAGGTTGTTATGCAGGGCATGGAAAAGCTATAAAATGTTCCCCTTTTCTGCACACTTAAAATGATCTTTTATGTCTTTATCGAAGTCTCTTATCAAAGATTATTCTTGGTCGCTTCCACTCGATCTTTTATTTGCCTTTTCGTTGTTCTCTGGAACAGAAAGCAGTGTTCCCAAGGGGATTGTGTTAGTTGCAGAATGCTCATATCAGCTTAGAAAATGCCATCTTTTCCCGAATTGTGTGTCCTTTTACTTAATTTATAATAGTGAGGCAACTGGATCCTTTGCTTTTGTTCTCCATATAAAATAACAGAAACTTAATAGGAGCAACTGGTAGAAAGGAAAACTTTACAGTAGGGCAGGAAAGAAAAGTCCCTGTAACATCACACTGGAGAAGCATGACCTGGTTTAGCTTAAGCAAAGGGGTGGTTATTCGGGCAACTTGGTTCAATCAGCAAGTTTCATCTGGTTTTTGCATACTTTTGGAGTGAGAAGGACAAGGGACGCCACCACAAAAAAAAGAACACTGAAAAAAAAGAAGAGAGAAGTCTGTGTTGAGATTTTTTTGATTGACAGTATATTTCCACTGCTGACTTCTCATTTCTGGGTTTGTGATTCTCTGAGTGTTGCAGGAATTAATTGGCTTGTGTTTTAGTGGAAGCAGATGCTTATGACAAGAAGAGATAGACCAACTACGAGATAGATTTTTTAAAGTTAATATTATTTTCTTATCAAGGTCCAAACTTGGAGTTAACAGGTTTTAGCTGGGAAATTCAGCTGAAGTTGTAGGCATTGGTACAAAGAATCTCACCAGTCTTGCAATTTTCTCTGAGTTAGCTGGCATGCTTGGAAAGAAATTGGATTAAGATGCTATGCTGGAAAAAAAAAAAAAAAAGGCAAACTCACTACATAAAGGAGACAGTTCTGTGGCTATTAAATTCTACAATCAAGTTTGTCACCAAACAAATACATTATAATTCCATTTCTTAATTTGTATATGTGAAGTGTGATATAAAGTTACTAGTCTTTAAAAACAATTGAAAAACAATTGTAAAAAAAATGAAAAAGTCACAAACTATAGTAATAGTGCAGGCAATAAAAATGTAAGACTAGTATAAATAAATGTCTTGGTCCATTACTGTCAAACCCTGCATTTACTTTTTCAGCATTACAGCAGAACACCGTTGTTACTTCTCTGGTTTCATATTTCCTCATGACTAGCACAGTTACCTCACAACACTAGTTTGATATTGACTTGTGTAAAAAACATGTAATCAAAAATAATTCCTGTGATTGGTGATGGCTGCATTTAAAAATTTTCATCAACTTTGATCTTTTTGAAAATGTAATTGCATTTTCAAAAGAGAAGAAAAGCAATATATGGAGTTTTAGTGTCTTCATTATTCTTTCTGTACTACATCATTAATGTTGTCTTGTTGACCTTGTCCCTTGAGGCAGGCACTGCTGACACCTTTTTTATTATTTTTCTCATTAATAAACATATGGGGCCTCCTCTACTACCCATGCACTTCTTCCACTAGGTAGGGTGGATAAAGTGTCTTTTATGATTCATTTATCTTTAATTGACCATTGATCCTACATCTTTCCATGCCTGCTTCCTACGGGTAGACCACTTGAGTGGTTAGATTCTTCATTTTGTACCTATGCACATAACTAGCTGTTTGAATAAGAATTATAGGCTCTGAGTTTGGACACTGATAGATGAAAGCTACTAACACTATTTATTTATTTGAGCTGTTGCTATTTGGTCTAGAAGCAAAGCACATCAGTAATGTAATTTGCTAGTGAGTTCTTATTGTAAAATATGAAAGCTCACACAGAAACAAAATGAGGAGAATTCCTACCACTTTTTACATCCTTCCCTACATTCACCCTGCCCCTCATCCCTTTAGCAAATTTTTTAACAGGCTTTGTGGTGAGGTTTAATGGAGACTGGACTACAGACAACTCTTTTGTCCATTGGTTAGGCACTAACCTATAGCATAGCTCCACTAAATCTGAAGTAAAAAGAAAAGAAGAGGATAATATTCTTAGTGGCCTTTATGGGGTTCTTCCCCTCTAGATCCATCAAAAGAGGAGAAAGAGACTCTCTTACGTCACCCAGCCATGAACTTCCTCCACACTGCATAATCTAAATGCAGATGTCTGTGCAGCACTTAGCTCCCTCTCCTCCTGTTTTAGGCATACAAACAGATACATGATAAATGCAGGGACAGTTTTAAAGTCTTGGAGCATATCCTCTACATAATTGCCATGTCTATCTATCCATAATAATATAGGAAGTGTTCAGACCAAAAATACCCAAACAGAGTTAGGAGATAACGCCCCTTGACTATTATAATTTAGTTCCATTGCCTCAGTAATTGCAAAAGTGAAAGCAGTGCATTTTCTGTGCCTGATGGGGAAGATGAGAAAATACAAAGGTCAAGGCTTTATTTGTCTGTGGTTCTGCCACTGACTTATTGTATAATCTTGCACAAGTCACTTTGAGCTGTTGTATATCATGTTCCGAGCTCAGATAAAGAGTTAATGGTATTTTCCTACCCTACCCTGCAAATAATTTTATGTCTATGTCAATGTTAGTAGTCTAATAAAGTTAATCAACATGAATTTACTGGACAGTGCTTTTAAATGCCTTTTTTGTGCTTATTTTTAAGGTTTCCAAAACTGGTTTTATTGCCATGACTGTAAAGTGCATTTTAAATCTGTATTTTTATCATGTTTTCCCAAGATTGTTAGTTGAAAAGGTGTTTGTTTCAGGAATACATGTTGTTTGCCTTTAGCACCGGTTGATATCATGGCAAATGATCTAAAAAGTCATGCCATCATAGCAATATAGCAATAAAACAGTTTAGCTTGAGACTTTGACTTTGCTTAGAGTTGTTCACATACATTCATTCAACTCAATAATTTATTCTTTTATCCTCTTATCCATTCATTCTCTCAAGTACTCTGCTACTGACCTATTCATTGCATTATATATTGGTCTGCAAATCTCTGGGATCATTCACTGACCTTTTCACCAACTTAAATACCTACCACCTGTTCACTCACTCACTCTTGGACTGATCTGCCCTCAGCCTCAGACTGGGCTTCTGGGCCAGCTTCAGTCTTCCTCTCATTCCCTGCTGTCCTCTGGTATCCTCTGACCTGCAGCTTATTTCTTCCTGAGTTTAGTTAAGGACTTCAGGTTTAAGAGCACAGTCAGTTGTTATAGCTTTCTTTAACTTTTTCTTGCCTGATTGCCTTATTTTTTTTTTCTTTTTTTCTTTTTCTGGCACAGATTTCATACAGCTTGCCTAGACTTAAAATACCCACGTGTACATTCATCCATCATCATGATGTCTGAACTAGGTATGACTGTAACAGTCTGTACGTATTACTACTTCACAGCATACATTATGTGTACTTTTGAAGATTATACTTTATTATGCTTACAGCAGAGGTTTTTAAAAGCATGTTTCATGCCTGTCTTTGGAATACCCATTAATACATGGGCATGTATTAATAGTTGTTCATTATATGATCTCATTGTCACAGTATGTAGCATTTGAACGATGATAATAATTTTTAGCTAAACAAATTCAGTTATAATTACTAAAGATTATTAAAGCCCAGTGTCTTTAGCCCTACACCACCAATTCACATACAATCCAGGCTAATGTTAGAGGCCTTTGGAAAAACCTCCCAATTTGTGTGACCATTATAACTCAGAGGCCATTTGTTTTTAAATCTTGTGAAATTTTACTTAAAATGGGAACCAATAGGAATTTTCAGTGGTGCACTTTATGCTACTAGATACATGTTTCAATCCTGTTATTACTAGGGTATCTCCTTTTTCTCAACAAAACTCTGTCAGTCACACACTTTACTTACTACACTACTTACTAGAAAGAAGATCTGAAACGTGACTGAGAATCCAGTATTTGACAAGATCCAAATATCCGTTCCTTGTTTTACCTCTGATCTTTCAGTCTGCAATACTCCATAGATTTTACTGAGAAAGGAGATTGAATACTACGCCACGCAAATTAATGATATAATTCTTAAAGGTCACAAAATCTAACCTGAATAGAGACAGCTGAAGTAATTGAAATTTTTGTCTTGGCACCAGCATTTGCTCCAGTGCCTTTGTGCAGCTCTGTGTTTTTGGGAGCTTGTGCAGACTGCAGCCTCCCTGGAGAAACCTGACAAAATCCCTGTGATTTTCCTGCTCTATGCTAAGAATGGCCCTAGACAGGAATTCATAAAATGCAAAAGAGATTTTAAAAGCACCTTTGTTTCGTCCCTTGGAATATCATTTCATAGCTGCATCCCTTAGGAGATGCTTAAGGTCTTGTTTACACTGGGAAGTTTTTGCTGGTTTATTAATATTAGCAGCCAGATCCAAAGGAGATGCAGCTTATTCTTCTGCTGGTATAAATTACAGCAATTCCCTAAATAAAATACCATAAGGTGTTGTGCGGTGTTTTTTTTTTTTTTTTTTTAATCCTGCTACTGTATTTGCACTAGGGATTTTCTGGCATGAGTTCAGCATTTGATCTATTCTTATGCTCCTGGCAGACACAGGTAAATCTCATCAGTGATTCTCCCTCTTCCCAGCAGACCCTGGAGCCTCAGGTCCTGCTGCTTCCGTTGCCTCCCAGCTCTGGGTGTGATTACATGCTTCTCCATGTCTCAGATGTAAAGTTTTGATGGGGTGTGACCCTACTTGACGCTAACAGTGTGATGGACGCTGCTGGCCCAATGTTAAGCTGGCCTAAGTTAAATCACTGTTTTGAAAATGTAATGAGGGGAAGTGGATTTCCCAGTGTTTTCTACACAGCAACGGACTATTCACTGACTCTGCTAGTACCCTCCAACAAACCCTACAGTTCCAAAGAACCCAAAATATCAAGGTGGCTAGGTCTTGCCTTGCATTGTATACTTTCTTCATCTGAGGTTATCTTTATGGCTCTATGTCTTTCAGAAGCTCCAGTTTCTCAATAATTTCATTTGGATGGTATTTCTCAGATACAGCTATTGTGAATTATAGATTTTAGAAACTGATTGTCATTTATTGTAACAATACATACATATTGTGTAGTGCTGGAATTATAAGGTCAGCCGGCAAAGCTGGTATACTAAGTACTTCACTCTTGCTTAAATGATTCCTGTTAACCCAGCTATAGCAATCAAATTACATTGGGTATCACCTGTTCTGTAGCCATAAAAAAGCCCATCTCCATGTGGTGGCTTATGGCATCTATTAGAACAGTCACGCTGGGCATGCACGGCCATGACGGTGATCAATAACTCATCAGTGACTCAGCAGAAGCACCCTGGGTGAGATGCGTGCAGTCACTGACCTATTTTCTTCTTTATGCCAAGCTGTTCTTCCTCTCATGTTACCAAGCAGTTACCTGTGCAGGCCTGCACTTTAAGGTACAGTAATTCTAGTGACACTTGCTTTCTGTATGAATCGTTCATATTCCCGTAGTGCCTAGAGGATGCATCCTGGAGGTGGTTTGTTGTCTCCCTGTCTCTGACCGAGACAGGATGGGGCAGGGGCAGGGGCAGGAGCAGGAGCAAGAGCAGGGATGGGGTCAGGAGCAGAGTCAGGAAGAGGGGCAGGAGCAGAGTTGGGAGTGGGAGCAGGAGCAGAGGCAGCAGGGGAATGTGACATGTGGCACTAGGTGCTAGGAAGCACGGAGGCTGTTGCACGGGCTGATTAAATTGCAGGGGCATGGCATCTGCTCTTGGCAGAGGTGCCTCAGTACCTTTCCAAGCCACACAGACCCTAAATCTTTAGGGAGGGGCCCGTTTGCTGGTACCATTACTGAGGGGGTCATCGAGTGGCCACCGTCACATGGCTGCCCTCTCCGGCCAGCCCCCGCGGGGATACTGCCCTCACTGGGGGATGCGCTGGGGCGGGGGAGGAGGACACAATAACGGAGTCTATCGAGAAGAGGGCGGAGCAGCCCCCCGAGCCGAGCCCCGCGGTGCGCGGGCAGCCGCCCCGGGCCCGCCCCCAACCGCAGCACGGCTCCGGGCGGGCACCACCGCGGCCCTGCACGCCCGCCCCCCGCCGGCCGCCATACTGCGGGGCAACCCCAACTTCTGGCACACGGGCACCAACTTCTCCTCCTTCTCCTGCCGCCGCCGCCCTGCCCCCGCCGGGGCGGGGAGGAGGGGGCTGCGCCGAGGCGAGCGCGCCGCGGGGAAGGCGCCGAGGCGAGCGGGGGCCGGGCTGAGGGGAGCGCCGGCGGATCCCCGCAGGTAGGAGCGCCCAGCGGGGCGGGCTGGTCGCCGCTTGGGGCTGGGGGGGGCCGCGGCGTCGGGGGCAGAGGGAGGAGGTGGGGGGAGGAGGAGGGGGGAGGAGGAGGAGGCGGCGGTGGCGCTGCTGGTGCTGGTAGAGGCGGAGGCGGGGCAGTCGCCGCCGGCGCCAGTGTCTGGCCGTGCCGCCTCCCGCCGAGGTGAGTGCGGGGGCTGCCGGAGCGGCGTGAGGGGGCGGTGGCGGGGTTGGGGGTCTGCGGGCGGTGAGGGCACACCTGCGGAGCGAGGTCTCCTGCCCGGCGGGGTCCGGTCCGCCGCCGGCTCCGGGGAGGGGTCGCGGGCGGCGGCGGCGGCTGGAGCAGGGCGGAGAGGAGGAGCCTCCCGTGGCGAACGAGCCGGGGCTGGCAGGTTTGTCAGCCCGCTTCTCCAGCTCCCTTCCTTCCCTACCCCCCGCGGCCTCGCTGGCTCGGGCGGCCGCTCTCTGCCCGCGGCGGCTCCCGCAGGTGCGTCTCCGGGACGGCGTCCGGGCCCCGCTCCGTGGTGGGCCCTGCCTGCACCTGCCGCGGCGGTGGGGCCGGGGCTCCCCGCGGGCGCCGTGAGGGCGGGTACGAGGCCATTCCCCCCCCACCCCCAGCCCGGTGGTTTCTAAACCGCAGCCCCGGCTGTCGTTCTTGGGTACTCGGAGGGAGGCTACTGCCTGGCTGGAACCGCCGTCCCGTACCCGCCGGAGAGCGGGAGGGTGCGGGCTGTGGGGGAAGCGGCTGTGCGTGCGTGTTCCGCAGAGCCGCTCCGCGCTGTGTTATTTTCCAGCTGTCGGGAGAGTTTTCAGTCGGGTCTGCGCAGCGGAGTGCTGCAAGGGATGGGTGAAGTGACAGGAGGGCTTTCCCTCTTTGCCCCTCAGCTGTTTATAAAGGGGATGCCGTGATCGCTACGCCGAGGCGCGGCGCGGTGCGGTGCGGTTTGGCGGCGTTTTCTGCGCGTAAGAAACCGCGCAGCGCCGGTGTTTCAGGGAGAAGGAGCCAGTCGGTGAACGCAGCGATTGCAACTTTATTGTTGCAGCTGGATTCTCTTACGTGAGCAGGGAGGGAAGCGGGAGCTTGTGGCCGCCCCGCTGTGGGAGCGAGCCCTGCGGATCGGCAGGTTGAAGGGCTGGTTTTATGGATTTCACGCTGAGACGTTTTCCTGCCTCCCTCTTGCTCTCTTTTATTACCTCTTGCAAGGAGATACTTCAGCTGAAAAATGTGAAGCATCACCTTTGAGCCCGCGACACCTGAGTATGTAGAGTAGGCTCTGCTTTTTAAAAAGCTTTTAAAGCTGCCTTTTTTTTAAAAAAAAAAAAAAAAAAATTAAAATTCCTATAACAACTAGCCATAGGCTCTTGATGACTGTATGACCATCAGGCTCAGAAATAGCTACTGATCTCATACTCCCTTTTGGATACCTATACGGAGGTTTTGTTGGAGAACTGTTTAATGACTTCTCTTATTAGGAGTGTGAGCTGAGCTGGTTCGGCAGTGCACCTTACGGAAGCCGGAGCTGCTGCCTGTGTGGATGGTGAACGTGGAGGCCATGCTGGAGTGGGAATATCATTTACAAACTGGGTATTTTAAGAGAGAGAGCCGAGTAGCTCATGTAGGGCAAAGCCTTGCACGTACCATACTTCCTGCTGTGCCAGGGAAGTGCATGAACACAGCGTGCTGTCTGGGGTGGACAGGCATTCTGCATTCTTCCAGGTAGCAGAGATGAGGTGGAGGCAGCTCTTCTCCATTGAAAGCAAATGAGTGGCTACGGAATAGGTTTCTACATGTATGTTTGTCAAGAGGAAAAAAAAAAAAAAAGCAGCTTTGTAGTTGTGGAGCTGGATTGACAGATGAAGTCTGTCTCTACTGGAATCTCTTGGCCTACAGAGGAAATAATTTGCACCCTACACCCATCCCCCAAAGTAATTACTCTGTGTACACTTTGTGGCAGTCAGGGATTGCTACAGAGTCTGCTGACAAAAGCTCCTGGTAATCACACCTCTCAAAATAGTTCTAGAGCTGGTTTGTGTTTGGTTGTTGCTTTTTTTTTTTTTTTTTTTTTAAAAAAAAAGAGACAAAAGCCATTGTAGCTGGTTGGGGAGGGTTGTAGCTTCTTCCACAGAAAACCAAGCGTGGGATGTGAGTGGATTTATTTCAAATCTGTAAGACTGGAGACTCCGTTTAATGTGCTGAGTTGTTGCCCTCTTTTGATTCAGGCCACTCTCCTCCCCCGGTATAAACAACTGTTAAATTAAACAGTTGATAACCTTTTGTTAACCTCCTCCTGCGGGTACAGCTGTGCCCTGCTGAAAGGGCACGGCATTATCCCCCTCAGAGGCCTTGCAAGAAGGAGAGATGATGTGGATGCCGTGGTGCTTCTCTCGCTGTCCTGCCTCCCAAGCCCCGGGGCTTCAGAGTTACCTTCTTGGAGCAGCCCCCAGGAGCTGGAGACCTCTTGATGGGGTCTGTGATCTGGTGGTGGTTGGAGCCTGCACTGTGCTCACTCTGCTGCAGGCTCTCACGCTCTGTCCCAGCCATCTTAGGGAGACTGTGTGTTTTGAATTAACGTTTTGATGTTAAAATAGATTGACTTAGATACCTCCACTTACTTCACTGCAAGAAAGTATCTTTCAGTCATGCCAAAAGTAACTCCTGATCTGGGCTGCTAGCTTTAGATTTAATACTTGCATATGCCACCTAGTTTGCAAAAGGTATTGGATAAATTGGTAGGTGGTTGTGCTTTAAGGATGACTTTCGAAGTGGGAGTGTCACTTAAATCAGTGGAAATAACTATGGCAGAAATGCTACAAGATTTTGTGCTGTCTCTGAACTCCTCAAATGTTTTGGTTTAGATTTTGGTTTTTTTCAGGAATAAATGGAATCTCAAGCAATAGGGACTTTATGGATCATAAAGAAATACCCCTGAATGTTTAGGGATGAGGTTTTTCATCCTGCTTTTTGCTGTGCAAAGGTACCCTGAAATAAGTAGTGAAGGAAGGAAATTTCAGAGTTACCTGCTTGGAGCAGCCCCTTGCTGGGAAAGAGACTGGAGACTCCAGAGGGAAGGAAATTGCCAAGGTTGACTAACATTTCTTGTAAGCCTTCAGTGCTTCTAAGTATTGGATATTAATAAATTGTATATTAATAAATATTCCTATTCTATGATGTAAATGAGTTGAAAAGTAGTTTACTGCTTTAATACCTTTTTACATGTTATTCATGAATAGATGCTGATCTACTATGCTTTCCACTAAAGTGGGGTTTAGTTACTTGTAGACATGATTGAGAGAATTTTTCATAATGTTTTATTTACTGCTAGAAAAATGCACAAAACAGAAATATATTTCAGGCAGCATGTGACAACAAGTATGGACACTTAAATGTAACAATAGAAAGAAGCAAAGGAGGTCATAAACTTCCCTGAGTTATCCCCTGAGTTATCTCTTTATGGTTCCTTTTTTTTTTATGTGTATGTATAAATTACTGTGTTGGAAGTTTAAGAATTCAGATTTTCGTTATTGTGGTAATATTCAACGGTTTTGAGGTGTTCATTGTGCCTAATCCTTAGTTGCTGTATGCCGTGTTGAGTTAGCTGAAGAAAGGTGTGCCCAGTTGAGAGACTGTATTGTAAACAAGGAGCTGGGAAGTGCTTTTGGCCATTTTATTTGATTTTTCTTTCCCTGAAGTTTTCCCCCTCCTGCCACCTCACTGGTCACTTCTCCAATGATAAAGCAGCATTTTAAAAGGCCTCCTTCATATGTCATTGCATAGTCCTGTGCTTGAGTGTCTACGTAGATAGGTGGAAGGGTATTTAAAAGAATGAGTGAAGACCCACTTCTTTTATTGGGGTCTTGAGGTGCAGGAAGGTAGCTGCAGGGTAGCTTTTTGGTTCAGCACACAAATGTCTGTGAATGCCAAAAGGATGCTGCTGCAGCTTCCATTTGTAGAGTTAACTCACCTGCATGTTCATGTAGCTGTACGGGCTGAGTGGAAGCTGTTTTAATTGTTTTCTTTCTGATATGAACGTTTTGTCTTTGTTTATTGCATGAGTTAATGAAAGGAAAGAAAATGACTCTTTCTGTTCCCACAACTGTTCAGCTACAAAGTGAAAGGTAGCACCTCATATTTCAAGCTAATATGTGCCATCTCAAATGGGGAAGTTACAGGTCTTGCTGTCCAGAACTGGATTAACCAGGTCTTGAATTTAATTGTGTTCTGGCCAAAAAGCTTTTATGTTCTGTCTTTTATCTACCTGTAAAGTTCCAGGAATGCCAAAGGCTGCTCAGCTTTCTGGAGAATTGCTGCAGCCTGCCTTTGCTGCCAGGAATATTAGTGCTTGTCCTAAGAAGGGTGTGGGGCTCCACTTCTGCTGACCTAGGGTCTGGAAGGCACTTGCCCCTTACACCAGGCTGTGCTGTGTTAGGCTTCTGGGTACCTGAACGTGTTTCTGAGAATGGCATGAGTAAAGAAGAAAAAAATTATTTTTAGTACTGTTAGTGCTTTATTATTTTTATAATTTTTTTTTTTTTTTGGTGGGGTGGTGGCGGGAAATAAACAAAAAGGCTTTTTTCAGTGAGGAGGCATGCACAGTGTTTGCAGTCCTGCGACTCTTGAGATTTTTGACAAGTGTTTAAAAACACCAAACAGCAGCCTTTAGTTCAAGAGTATGTTCTTACAATGCCTGAGGGGAAACAAAACAGATGGCAAATTAATAAAAGCTTGGACTGTTTATGTGAGCAGATAAGGAACTTTTTTAAGCCCCCCTATAAAGTTTAGAACAAGCTTGTTGGTAATCTAGAAATAATACCCATTTCCTGTCTTTCCCTCCTCTTCTACCTATTTCTTTTTCTCCTGTTCATGTACAGCAGTGAACTCCTAATCCACCAGGCATTTTCTGCATTGATCCTCTTAAAAAATTAGTATTAGCCTATATATTGAGGCAGGAGAAAGAGGATTGAGCACTGTGCTGCAAAATTAGTACCCGTTGGCCTCGTTGCAAGGACAGGCAGGTTCTCTGCCTGTGAAGGGTGCTTTTGGCACTGTGGTGGGGCAGAGGAGAGTAGATGATGGAGCATTGTGAGGAGCTTGACTTGTGTGTTCCTGTGCTGAGCAGATCTGTAGGTGATGGAGCACTGATACCAGAGTGACTGGGAAATGTGCGTTAGCAGGCTGGGAAATCGTGACGTCCTGAATGCTGCACCTGATTACTCAGCCGAGCTGGGAGACAGAAGAGGATATGCAAAGCAGGGGAAAGTTTATGGAGGCAGGCATTTCTGCTGGGAAAGTAGGCAGGAGAGTAGAGGCTTCTGCAAACTCTGTTAGCTCTTTGCTGGTATGCAACAGATACCGACTGGTGTCTGGAAGCTAAAGCAGATCTGCCGTGACTGCAACGAGGTGAGACAGAGTGGGGAGGCTGGTGTTCCCCTGTGGGTGAATATGGACAGATTTGCATGCATCACAAGCAGCAGAGCCAGAGGAAAAAGGGGGGGGGGGGAAATGCATGAAACGTGATTATAATTCTTCCTTTGTTCAAGAGTAGTTTCAAGGGCAGGCTTCAACTGTGCTTCCCCTGATATAAAGCAGACATTCTCCTTGCCCCAATTAATTATTTTTTAGAGGTATGTGGTCGATTTTGCCTGATTATTTTTCTTAATAAACAGATGATGCTTTATGAACTTTCTCTTAATATATACAAAGAGAAAGATAGAAAAGCTGAGGCTATTTTTTTTTTTTTTAAAGAATGTCTTCGTTATTTCCACTGAAAGAGAGAGTGCATTATGATTGCTTTTTACTGGAAAAACAATGCAGGATGTAGGGAAGAGGCCTAGAGATGTCAAAGTTCTTGGATTTGTATTTGAATTCTCATTCATGGCAAATTTGGTGCATTCTGGGGAGAATGGAACAAAGTAAACTTTTTTTTTTTAAAGGTAAGCGTGATGAATTTATGTCTTAAACCAGGTCATTGAGATTATGCTTGGCTTTGCTTAGGTTTGTTGTAGTTAAACTCTCAAGTTTGAAATGCTTCAGGAGGAACTGAAGCATTAGCTGTCTCTTTCATTCTTTAGCATAAAATTGGCTGGTCAACGTTTGCGTGAGTACACAACGAACTTGGTAATTTATCTCTGTTAACTGCATTATTGTACCTTCCCAGTTTGCAAGGTTGTGACAGTAGGAAAGAATGAACTGGCTATGCCTTGTGGTGTTGGGGAGTGCTGTGGGCACATGCACAACACTGGTTTGTTGGATTTATAGTAACTTCTAAGAATGTATATTGGTATTTTACAGATACCCTTCTCTGTGCTTTTACCTCATCTAGTAATGACTGAATTTATTCAGAAGGCATTTATTAAATTATATTGAAGAAGTATAATCCCGGTTGCTAACACAAGCCTGTTCGGTGAAACCAGTTAAGATTCCTTTCAGTAACTGGGAATGCAAGGAAGACAGAGTTTATGGAAAGACACTATATCCTTTATTAGGCCATCTGGACCATTGAGTATAATTGGGAAAGTGATAGGAATATAGAGAGGTAGTATGAGCTATGAGATATATCTGTATGTAAATCTGTACTTAATTTGAATATGATTAGAATTATCTACAGAACATTTAAAAACTGTGGAGTGTTCTACATGCAGAAGTTAATAATCAAGGCCTTGACCTTGCTAGCAGGTTTGTGTGGGTGGGTTGGGGATGTGCCTGTAGAGGTTCACCTGTGCCCTGCTCAACCATGCTGTCATTACTTCTCAAAAAAACAAACCCACCCACCCACACCCCCAAAAAAACCCCCAAAAATTGTGGTAGTGACAGGGCATTAAGGCTTCAGTTTGTCATTTTGTATATATAGAAGTCTGTTGGAGCAATGTTGTGCTCAAAGTTGTTTTTTTTTTTTTCTCTCCCCCATCTCTGTTGTTTCTTTTAATGAAAAGTCTGTAAAACAGCCAGAGGCAAGAAATTACACATTCCTGTTTCCACAGAGCAGTCGTATAATTACTGAGGATTTGCTAGAGATGCATATGTGCGTGCACACAGATCCCCTTCCTTTTTGGCTGTGAATGTACCCTACCTGAAGGGTTCATTCGTCAGAAAATTAGTTTTCCATCAGAACTGTAGGTGTAAAGAAAATCAGTAACTTTGATAGAACTAATATCCACTTTCCCCAACAAGAACCCAAAGCAAAAAAAAACCCCAAACAACAAAAAAACCAATGCCCTGCAAAGCTACTAAAAATTATCTGTGTTTTGCTAAGGAATAAGACTTAATTTTTTTCCCTGTTAAGATCTAATCATGTATAGATGAGAGAATGGCTGCCTTTTTGAAATTACTGGGATTGTTAAAAATCTACAGATACACATTTAGATGCTTGGCCTGATTGAAATAAGCTTATTATTCAGTTGAATCTGACAAGGTTTTTACTTGTGTTGGTGAAACTGAAAGATCGTCCTGATTATCTGCTAGGTGAGACATATAATGGCCTTTTCATTTAACTTCTTTTGCACAGAAAGTAGTTGTGAGGGGTTGTATGATAAATATGTAAGTCAGACCTTTTCATAGGCTTAACAGCTTTCTTCTCTGCAATTCTGTCATCTCAAAGAATTAAAAAAAAAAAAAGAACCAATTCGTATGTATGTGTTCACAGCATATTAATTCTTTAAAAAATATTTGACTAGCTATTTTCAACAAGGGGGGATACTGCTGAAATAATTTTGCCTTCCAATGTGCAAATAGGTAATTCTACTTGTATCCTGGATCTCATATGTTATGTGTCTGAGGGATTTATTATTGCAATGGCAGAGGGTGTGTGACATAAATCCCTATTTCATAGAAACACATATGGTTGTGTAAATTAAATGTGTGTATTTGCTCACAGAATTAAGATGCTGATAAAAAGGTGTTCTTAAGTGGTTGAATGTGCCTATTTGGAAGTAATTTTTTTTTTCAAAAACAAAAAAAAAAGGAACTGCTTGCATGTGCCCTGAAATGGGCCCCCTATGTGCATAAATTGATTGTGCATCAAATGGTATATGCTAATATTCAGGAATTCCATGGAGCTTTAAAAGCTTTGTCGTGCTTTAGTACTGACAGCCACCAGGGGAAAATGTAACCATTATTCAGAGCCTGTCTTCTGTTCTCTAATTTGATTGTTGACTTTTATGAGAGCTCAGTTCCTGTCGCTGCATGTCTGCCTTTGTTTTTCTTCATAACTATGTATTCATCTTCTGGAATAGGATGCAGATTTACTATATGTTAGTTTCTTTGGAAGAAGAAATTTCTTGACAGATTATGGAATGGTGCTTTTGATTAGGTGAAGCACCTGATGGCCTTTGCACTCTCTGGTTTCTGCTTGGTGTTTGTCGAGAGGGCTGCATGCACTGAAGATCAGTTTGCTGCTGTCTGAAGGATGGTTCCAAAATAGGTCTGGGAGTGTGTCCAGGGCAAGGGGCGAGTGCAACAGAAAATCTGTTGAGCAGGAGTATTTAATGTTTGTCTGTGGAAGGTGAATCAACTATGCTAATTTCTATGCAATAATTGGGCTTTCAGAGTCAGAGGTGTTAATGTGGCCCTTTCATTACAGGGTGCTCAGTGGCGAGGGGAGCTTTGAGGTTCCCACAGAGAGATCTTGGTCTGCATATTTCCATGGCAACTGCCATCACTTATATATTTATAGCGTTTGATTAAAGATACAAAAAGGAGGGGAAAACCTTTTAAACATTACAAATGTAAAGCTTTAACTAGAACCTTCACTTTAACACTATCCCTTATTTACATTCCTTGGAGTGTGGAGGTTTTAATAGGGAATGAAGCTGTCCCTTCCCCATTTGTTAGACTTTCACATGACATTTCAGGGCAAATGTGTTGTTCTGAAGATAGCTATATGACTTTGATCATAGTCACACTGACCTCACTCTATCAATTTAGTTGCTATTTATTTACATTATTATATTTTGTACAAAAATTGTACTTGAAGTCTATTATGCAAGGAGATTTGTGTCTCTGCTAGAAGGGTTTCAGAAAAAAAACAACTATTTCTGTTGGATAAAACTTAATTATAAACTTTTAAAGAGGAGAAACGTGAAGTATAGCCTAAATTAGTCTCTTAAGCAGTTTAATGGCTGATGCACTAAAGTCTTATGCTAGTGGGGAGAGCAAGCTGTTCCTGCAGAAACTCAGTCTTGCTGTTGGCTTGCAAATTGTGTGGAAGAGTGTGTTTATACTTGGTGCATCTTCCCATCTCTCCCTCTTCTGCTTCACGTGTGTGTTCTTGAAGGTATGTTCATGCTGTGGTGGCCAGGTAGTGGTGCTGTGAAAGAAATGCTCTCTGTTCAGATCAGGTATTATCATATCTAATGTAGTTTAAGTGGACAGGGCTGTCTGTGGTTGCCAAAACAGAGGGTTTCATTGCTACAGGTGTACTGTTCCGTCTTAGAATTTCTAAGGCTGAACGTACTGTGTGGTTATTAGTAGCCTCACATGCTGCTTGCTGGGACCATGAAGGGCCCTTTGTCCTGCTCTTGTACAAACTCTTAAAGTTCCTTGAGAAAGTTTTAGTACTGAAAGACCTGGTTAGTTACTGTGAAAAGTTCATAACGACTATGCAAACGCAGCAGTCGATGTTACTGGGATATTTATAAGGATGTTTCCCATTATAAAGAGAAAGGTGAAAAAAAGATAAATTTGAGGAAAAATTAAAAGGCATTGTGAAATACTTTTATTCATCCAGGCTAGCTATGAATATTGGTGCTGTTCTTAATCCATGCAATTTTGGGTTGAGAATGGTTTTCAAGTAGCTGTTGTGATACAAGTAAGTGTTTTTGGTTATCCTGTGAAATAAGAGAAATTACTGTTGCCTGCTTTGGATCTAAATATGTTTTTGAAAAGCAGCAGCATACAGAGGTCATCCTGATGGCATACCTAAATGTCAAATGGAATTCTTGCCACAGTTACAGCGTTCTCCATCATTTTCACGAATCAGAAAGCTGGGGTTTGGGATTAGTCTTTTTTGGTTTTTTGTTTCCTTCTCTTAATAGAGGATGAGGCATTGGTTTGGCAAGTTTTCATTTTAACCAGAGTTAAACAACTGCATTTTAAGACTGAAGCAACTATTAGATTGAGTTTCCTTACCACCTGGATACAAGACATGATGCTACTGTTTCCAGTTCCACTCATAAAGAGAGTGGCCATTTGTCTTCTGATGGAAGAAGATGATCTGATGAAGATCATCAAGAAGCTGATTCTCATGGCTACAAAGATGATCAAAGGAATGGAGCACCTTTCTTACAAGGAAAGGCTGAGAGATCTGTTCAGCCTAGAGAATGGAAGATTGAGAGGAGATCTCATCAATGCTTATGAAAAATAGTGGGTGTCAAGAGGAGGGGGCCAGACTCTTTTCAGTGGTGCCCAGCAAAGGACAAGGGTCAACAGGCAGAAACTGGAACATAGAAAATTCCATCTCAACATGAGGAAAACCAGCTTTACTTTGAGTGACAGAGCACTGAGACAGGCTGTCCAGAGAGGCTGTGGAGTCTGCTTCTCTGGAGATATTCAAGATGCACCTGGATGTGCATCTGTCCAGCCTGCTCTAGATGAACCTGCTTTGGCAGCTGAGATGATCTCTGAAGGTCCCTTGCAACCCCCACCCTTCTGTGAATGCTCTCAGAGAAGTGCCCAAATCGCAACCCACCTGTTCTAAGGGTTTTTTTTTTTCCTAGTGGTTACTTGCCAGAGAAGAAAAGCAGTGAGGTTTTCGCCAGCTTCTGCAATGGGGTGGAAGAGCACTCCCATACCTGTCATGCAGTGTAGAGAGTTGATTGGATCAGTGCTCGAAGAAAGAAAACCTTACTTGTTAGCTTGATTCTTTATAATTTACAACTAAAATTTTAAACACTATTTTAGTGTCCTGAAAACTTGCTTTGGAGCTTTGTGAGGGTTTATGCCCTGTTTAATAACTGAGAGAATCACAACAAGCAAACTCCAGATAAATATATTATTGGAAACTTTCCAAAAGGCAGATAAAGATCTGTAAAGGTGGGGAACAGAGATGTCAAAAATTAAGGATCTTGAAAGTGCATGTTGAAGTTTGACAATGGTTATATAAAATGGGGGACAGACCCTGATGATCTTAACATGTGGCTCCAGTTGGAAAGGTGCTGCAGCAGCTCTGATCTTGAGTGTTCAGACCTTGATGTCTGGGGAGTCTTGGCAGTCAGTTCATCCAAATCCTGAAGTGTTTGTCTGGGTTAAAGCTCAGCTGGAATAGATATGTACATAGGAGATAGTATTGTAGCCTTTGTTCAGAATTTGCCTGTTTTTATGTTGGCTTCTGAAAAATGATTTGGTAGTTTCTCTAAGAGTGGCATGGATTTGTAATGCAATACTTTCATTGCATCCATAGCACTGTGAACACATTTATTTAGATGCCCACATAGGGTTTTGATAACTGCAGTGACTTCAAAAGTTCTTCAGATGTGATCAATAACTCCAGTAGGCTTTTTAGAGATCCTTTCTATGGTGTTGAAAATCCTTTGTGATTACATGAGTTCAAGATGTTCAAGCCGTGAGTTTTAAGATTTTATACGCTTTAAAATTGTTAATACTGAGATGCTGTGTTTAGGTTCCTGGCAAATGTTGTTGCTTTTTTCTTTGCACATTGCCACCTTTGAGCATGGCTTCCCTTCACAGACAGAGGAACTTTTGGTTAGGGTTAAAATTAATCAGATATTGACAGTAAAGCCGTAAGCATTTTGTAGACCATACTATCCAGTACTGGTATACATTAATATTCTTGTGGGGAGCAAGAAAAATTAAAGTTTTATTGTTGAGATACTGCCAATAATGATGCCTACCAATTCCAGCATTCAAAGAGGAAAAATACAGAGTTCTGAGGCACTGTATTTGTTCCAGCAATTCATTTTTTTAAAAACATATTGATGGAACTATTTCTACTATTTTGAACCAGAACAGCGTCAGGTGGATACTGACTGTATTGGAACAAGCAACTTTATTGTTTCCTGAATCATCCTGACCATAGGAATGTGAACGCCAAAACTATAATGAAACCGGAGGATTATTTCTTTTCATTCAAAGCAAAAAGCTGTAGCTAAAATTCAATTTAATCTAGATGTTCAATTTCCTAAAGGGAAAAAAAAAAGCAGTTGATAAAAACATTCTTGATACTTTGTTTTTAAAGACAACTGTATCCCATGGGGCTTAGAATTCAGGCTTCATTAAAATTAAAAACACTTTAGTCAAAATCTTGATATCAAACTGCCTACGTATTTACATGGGTAGAGCAAAGTTGGGATTTTAGTTACTTTTTAATGACTAGGTAGTATGTATAGGTTAAGTAAATCATGTTATATGTGTAGCATTCCTTGCACCTACGGCAAAGAAGAATTTTATATAAAGTTTGCTTTTTGGCTGCCTAAAATTCCTAATGCTGTCATGTACAACAAATGTACACATAGCCATCTGTTCCCCTTGCAAATGATGTGTTACACAGAGCCGCGTTGGCACAGATTTTCCAGACTCATCACACTGAACCAGCAGCGGGACACGTGCCAGAGGGTTAAGTGTGCAGAGTAAGAGTCAGGGCATGAAATACTCAGCGCAGTGCCAGCAGCACAATGATTGTGTTTCTGGGGGCTCTGTTACGCTTTCTAAAGTTTGTGCAACAATCCTTCAAAACCGTGGATTTATATTACGACTTTCGGTGCCTGGGTTTGTGGCAGAGGCAGGGAGCAGGAGGGTGAAAACTGTTTGCTTTCATAAAAAGCACAGCAAAATGCAGAATTCAGCAGATGTTGTGTCCTGTTAGCCCAGCTGTCAGTCAGTGGGCTACTCACAGGAGTCAAGTACTGTGCTTATACTGGAATCGGGCTTTGTGGAAGGTGGATGTTGGAACTCTCTGACACGGCTGAGTGTTAGCTGCAGTAGTTGTGGCACTTCTCTGGACTGTGGCTGTAATCCCCAGCTCAGCTCTTTGGCAGGAGCACAGGGCGATCCGGTCCAGAGCCTGAGGTCAGCAACTCGGGCTTCCACATCTCTGAGAGACGTGTGCAACAGCCTGTCTCTGAAATCGGTAAAGGGGAAGAAACTCTGATAGCAGGTGAAGGTCAGTAAAGAAGCTTTACGTTTGTCGTGGCGATCTGTGGAGTCAAAAATGTGTTTGTGAGCTTTAATGTGTATTGTGTAGTGTGTGTCGTATATGGGGGTCACGTAGACGTGCAACTTACAGGAATACATTGATTAATCGAGGAAGTGGTCTAGTTGAACAGGAAACAAAAATGCGGGCTTTCCAGTAGCATTTCCCCTTTTCGCCTGTGTCTACTGAAATAATGCAGTTTATTTGCTTCTTAACTTGAGTGTTTTAAGCACTCAGCAAAATTTGCAGTCAAGCTTTCTTTACTTACATTATTGCCATGTTGTTTCTATTTCTTAAATTTCTTTGTGCTGATGATTGTTTTAAGGATATAGAGCACTTCTTATTTTGGATTTCCCAAAGCAAGGATTGCTTTTTCCATTTTCAAAACTCCTTGCTTTACTTTTAGTACCTAATTATACTTGTTTTTCAAAGCTTGTGCAAAGAGGTTTAAAGGTTTCTGTGTGACTGCGATGTGAATGACCAAAGGCAGTTTAATCTCCTATAGTTGATGGAAATGTGAGCTTTGAAAAATGTTCAGGAAGCAGAGAAGAAAGCAAACAGAGATTTAATTGAATCTTTGAGAGGTTGTGAAGGAGATTATGAAGGCTCCTGAAACTTTCATCCCAACAGTCAAACATTGTCTAATAACATTAGGTAGTTTCCTTTGTGTGGAAAGGAGAGACTTGAGGGTTGGGAAAGGATGGAGTCTGTCACTTCCTCAATTAATGATTTCCATTTCCTGCAAAATCTGAAGACCCTAGACTTGTGGAAGGACGAGAAGCAGAATCTGGTAGAGTGGCTTAAAGGTAACTTGTGTGGTCCTGCTGCTTCCAGCCACTGAGCTGTGCCGTTGCCTGTTGTACCTGAAAATTACTTCCTGTAAGTCTTGCTGCAGCTACGGATCCCAAATGCAGGGGAGAGAGAAAGGGGGCAGTAGCTGTTACTAGTGTATTGAACAAACTGCAAAATTAAAAGGGTGTGGGGCAGGGAATAAGAGTGTCAGTCACGGGTCTGAGCTGCCTGGTTCTGTGTCAAACTTCAAGAGTGGGCAAGGGCACAGAGTTGTGAAGGATGGAAAACTGAGTAAAAAGAAACAACAAATGGATTTTAATGTCCTCAGAAAAGATGAATTTGGTGGCTCTTTGAGAATGAGGATGGTGGGGAGAATTTATAACGTCCCTCCAGTACCTAAAGGAGGCCTACAGGAGAGATCCCTCCTTATTGAGGGAGTGTAGTGGTAGGATGAGGGGCAATGGTTTTGAATTGAGAGAGGGAAGATTTAAATTAGACACTAGAAATAAATTCTTTACAGTGAGGGTGGTGAGGCACTGGAACAGGTTGCCCAGGGAAGTCGTGAATGCCCCATCCCTGGAAGTGTTCAAGGCCAGGCTGGATGGGACTTTGAGCAACCTGCTCTAGTGGGAGGTGTCCCTGCCCATGGCTGGGGGGTTGGAACTCAACAATCTTTAAGATTCATTCCAGCTCTAATCATTCTGTGATCATGTCTAGACTTTCTTTTTCAAGTGAATGTGTGATGTAGGGAAGATGACCTTTTTGAAGTTTCTTGAAGTGAAGTTTTTTGCACCTATGCAATTTCTAGATGCTTGTTCTAGGATGAAACAATATCATGCATTGCTGATCTGATGAAAGCTAAAATTTGGATTATTCAGGTTCACACGTTTCCTTCTTGGTATACGTGTTGCAAGTGTATTTGCAAATCCCACAAGTATGTTTTTTCTTCTCTGTGTCTCTCCAATCTACTTTTATTTTCTAAAGTATTTGTTCAGAGAGGTAAATTAATCCCATTTTGTAAATTTAATGTAACTTTATTGGTATCCTTACTCTACTAGGGCATGATAACTTGCAAATCTACTGCTGCTTCTTACCATGTTAACCCTGTGATAAAAATTTGAAAATAACACAACTGATTATTGCTTGTGTATATGTATCTAGGTACATCAGAAATGTTGAGTTCATTTCTATAAATGGATTTTCCCTGCGGTTTCTATGCAGGCTACACCGATCGATCCTTGGTGATAGCTGTATAGATAGCCCATTCCTAATAGGCAGCTGGTGTAATAGTGTGAAGTGGATTTTTGGAGGATGGCCTTAATTGGAATATGGTTCTCATAGTGGAGAGCATCACATTTTAAGTCTTTTTGGTTCTTGCTGTTGCAGTAGTGCCTTGTGCAGACTCCAGGGGGAAGGTGGAAATGCCTTGCATCACTCAATTGTCCTCCTGCTGATTAAGGAGTCCTGTCTGAGATGCCTTTCAGAGGCAGGCAGTTATTTTCAGCTGGAGAGATGTTAACCAAGAACTGAAAGGGAAAGGAAAGGGTAAGCAGGCCTGGAGATGGAGGGGGACACTCACACAAAACGTGTAGCATTTATTTTGCTGCTTCTAGGTATTGTTCCCTCTTTAAGAAGCTTTGACCACTTGCATGATGAAGCATTTAACACTTGTGTCTGACTGCATAGAGCTAAGTGTTCTCTTCTTATTCTTACATTTGCTTAAATATAAAACAACTTGATACTAAATTTTCATCCTGCTGTGTAGTTAGTGAGATCAGCACTGATGCTTTTTGTTCTTGCCACTCCTTCCAGTTAGTATTGGCGTTTTTGTTTTAATATTGATCCAAAATCTAGTTTTAATCAGCAAAGGGATTTATATCCAGCAGGCTACTGCCATGCAGTCATTATTTTTGTTGTTGGCAGATTCATTACTTGATGACTAAATTCAGGCCATTGCCAACTGCTTAAGGCAATCTTTTGCTACAGTCTTTGTGAGAGAGTTGTGAAAACAGTCATGCAGCTTGGGTTGCAGGTAAGAAATTAATTTTTTAAATGTTTTGTAAGGCAGCATAAATTGAAAGCTCATTTAAAGGTTCTTGATCAAGTAAATTCATTGTTACAATAGGGAATAATTTAGTAGCAGTAGAAAATAGTTACCTTAACTTGCAAAATGATGGCTCCAAATCAGAGGTTTATATGGTGGTGGCACTGTAGACTGACTGATTTAATTGCATCACAGCTAACATTGAAGCTACTTGAATTACTTAGCAGATTGGAACTATGAATCATATTGCCTATGTGGAGATTAATTGTAAATGATCTTATGTTTATGTGTACATTTGAGAAGGATCTCTTTTCTCTGGCTAGTTTTCTTAATTTCTCTAATAGCCTTGATCTAGCTTGAAAGCACTCAGACACACACACACATGAATGTGGTCCCCGCGAACAGCAATGCCTGAGCAAGGACACAGTGTTGTGATACAGCTATTGGGAAGCTGTCTTTTTTGGTTGTATATAGATTCTGTGTGTTTCCTATTGTCATACAGCTAAATACAAAGAATTAATGAAAAAACCTTTTGATGAGTGTATTGTCTAAATTGTTGCTGAGCAGGCAAGCTGCTTTGTTTACACTGAGTTTACAAAAATGTAGTTTAAAACTTGAGGTCTATTTTGAAGACTTTAAAGTGATCTGTAGTAGTATATACAGAATAATCTGAGTTTATATAAGTAACTGGCAGTTGAGTAACAGTATTTTTCTCCCAAAAAACAGCCATGCTTAAATGAGAAGAATAAATGATGGGTGGAGGGGACAGGGACAGATCTCAGTTGTAGTTGTTCTTTGGAAGGTATTACTATGTTTTCTGGTTAAATCTAAATTTCTATTAAACCATGATGATGCTTTTGTTTTTTATTAAAACTTAGGGTATGCATTGCATAACTAGTACATGCTTTTTCTGGTTTTACTCTTTTGGAATTTAACTGTACCTTGATTATCAGCAACGCCGAAGTTTGCTTGAATAAATGAGTTGAACTCGCTCCACAAAAATCCCAAATCAGTAGGATCTTGTTTGCAAGTATGTGCAAAACAAACGCCAAACCAAGAGTAAAATTTGCTTTTTAGGAGATATCAGAATAATCTTTTATGCTTCTAAAGATTCTGTAAGTAAAAGCAAGAGCCTCTCTGTATACTATTCTTTGGTATGAAGTACAACATTGGTCTTACCACTCCGAAAATGAGCAGTTTTGCCCACAATATGTTGTTAATTTCAGAAAGTTAGGCCGAATTAAGACGTAAAATTAGTGAACAGAAAGTTGGTTCTGTTTTACATGAAACCAGGACAGGGCTGCTTTCTGATGACTAGGCATGTAGTCCTGCCTGAGGCTTGATGTGTTGAAATTACTTTTCCTATCTAGAAAAAAAGAATAGATGTGTGTGTATATATATATTTATATCTGAGGAGATGAACAGCTAGCAGACACAGCAAGAGCTGAGGATATAGACTGCACAATGAAGAAGGCTTTTTCAGTAAGTGAGACCATGGCATGGACAAAGAACTGGATACTTCAATTGAGGAAGATCACCTTTGAGAAAGGAGTTTTCAATGCAAAATGTCGTGACTGAGTAAATGGTGGCTGTGGGTGGAGCACAGCAAGCACATGACGGGTGCAGGCAGGAGAGCAGCATTTGGCCTGGAGGTGCTAGGTCCCTCAGAAAGAGTTCACTATAACAGGCTTTTCTTGGTTTTGGTTAGGCTTTCAGGGCGTCCGGGAGATGAGATTTATTTTTGTGCATGAGTTTGCTTTTCTCTGCACTCAGCCTGAGTGATTTGAGAGGGTGGTCCCATCTATTGGTGGGAGATCTGTATGATACAGACCTGCTTTTCACCTGAATGGCTGAAAGCTAACACATGGTATAATTTTGGGGAAAGGTACAGTTGATATTTCTGATCCAGAGTAGCTCTCTTTTGTGTCTCCTTCTTCAGTTGGTGCTGCTCTCCCCATTTTCTCTCTGGCTATGTAGCTTTGTCTGCTTTTTCCTTTTCCTTTTTTTTTTTTTTTTTTCTTTCTTAAGCTAATCAGATGCCACGTGACTGATGTCTTGTGTAACTCACTCTTTCTAGGGCCTGGTGTATTAATGCAATTACCTCAGTACAGATTACCCTGCCTTTGCTTTTGTACCTGTCCCTGACATAATTAGCTTTCCCTTGAGCTGTGCAGGCTCTGGAAGCCAGGGGTAAAGGTACCAGTGTTGCAGGGCAGCTCAGCAGGTCCTCTCTCTGCCTCTGGAGAGTGTTCAGATTTCCTTTCTTCATTTTTCAGTTGAGAGCTAAATGGATAAAACAGTGACGAGTTGACTGTGTTTTTCTTATTAATGAAAGGTGGCCAACCAAGTAGTTGGCGTCTGCTCTAAGAGAGGCTGAATGGCAGGGGGAACTAAATATCAAAGATTGCTTTTATGAGTTTGGTTTGTAGAGGAGCTTTTTAGTGTAATGCCGTAAAACGTAGCAATTTCAGCAGTTCAGAAGGATCCTGACAGTTTCACATTGTTTTATTGTGTGAACAAAGTAGCTATTATTCTCCTGGTTATTGCTGTTTGCCTTCATCAGTGTAAAATAAGGTCCACAAGAACTTGCTGTGAAACTTAACCATCCCTTTTGAAAGAGTCACAAACATGTGGAATTAGTCGGGCGTTGCTTCAGGCATCCAGGACAAGGACCAGATGGGGGTGTATGGCACAATGTGCCAGAGCAGGAGCCAGTGGTGCATGCTGGCTTTCGTAGTTAAAATGTTTTGTAAAAATAATGCTGACAAAGTCGCCCCAGTGCATTAGCTTCCAGGGATGCAAACAATCATTGCTTTGGCTGAAGTGCCACATTTTGTTTGGCCTGTGGGAGAGCTGTGGGTTAACCAAATACAAAATGAAGAAGCTTGTTTTTAAAAGCTTTATGGGACTTTGGGTGGTTGTGAAATTAAGTTACGTGGAAAACAGTAATCTGCAGTTTGTTATAGCAGGGGGGGGAATTTTTCAAAAAGCTCGGTAAGAGAGCTTTAAGTGCTAAGACCAAAGTAAAATGAGTGCATAAGCTGACTTTCATGCCGGTTACACTTTCTCCTTAAATGTTGCTTTAAACTTTAAAGGCATTGGTCAATTAAAATGTCTGTACCTTTCAAAAATTTTTTTAAAATTAATATAAGTAATTATATTACTTTATTAATATATATTATAGTAGCTAGCATATACTATATAATAATATATATTATTATAAGTAATTATAGTAATTACATTATTAACAGTGTAAATACAAATTTTCTTGTCTGGAAATACAGTGGAGGACAGGATCCCAAAGAGCCTTATTGGCTTGAAGTTTAGATGTTATTTTGAGGATGCATGAGGAGAAGAAATAACAGGTTATACCTGTTTCTTTGATTTGAGAAGCTACTAGTTACAAGCTTGGGAATCTTACAGCTCTTACTATAGGATCTGCCTTCTTGCTTGGGGTTTGTGAATGACAGAACCAGACAAGATATTTCAGAAAGTAGGCAAGGATGGAGAATGAAAGCTGCTTGAACTCAGTGCCAACTGATCAGATTTTGTGCATCTTTCTGGGTGATGGGGATTAACTATTTCTTAAGGGACCACCTGTGCTGTCAGAGGCTCAAAACCTGCAGGGCTCCTGAGGTGTATGTTTAACTGTACATTAAGAGTAGTGCTTCCGTACCAGGCAGTCCTACTCTGCTTGAGAATTATCAGTCCTGTGGAGGGAAAGACTACCTGGGTAAGAAAGATCCTTACGTTGTGCTGGCTTATGCTGTTGGCTTCATCCGGTAGATGATTTCCAGAGCAGTGGGCTCTGCTAGTATATTTCCAATAACACTTAAGCCCATGTGTCTTCATCAGGATATTAACAGTGGGAGCACAAATGCTTTAGTCGAATGATAATTTGGGCAGAGATGTGTGGTACCAAGATTTGGTTCCTCCAAATCATGTTACTACCACAGGCAAAACGCCCCGTACTGCTGCTCTCCTTTTGCTCCAGGCCATCCCAGATGGCTTCAGATCCTGTCTCAAGTTTTAAGAGAAAGTTTTCTGAGGTCTGGTGTGTGTGCAGAACACACAATGTCTTGAGGCTGAAGTTTACCTTCTCATTAATTTGATTTTAAAGTATATTGCTTTTCTAGACTACACTGAGATTTTTCTCCATGTGGGATATCTCATGAAGGCTCTGAATTACCATGTTTAATTCAGGGAGTTCCCTTTGTGCATGCATTGAGCTGATGTTCTGTCAGTGTACTTACATTGTAATTTATATTGTTTTATAATTGCTCTTTATGAATTGCAGCTGCACTATGCTAGAGGTTATCTAGAAATTGAGAAGTAAATGGTGTAGTACAATGCAAGCATAGAGTATGAAATAAATGTTTTCTGAGACACTGCCTTTGCACTACTGTGAAATGTCTTTCGGTTAAATACACAAAAATATGCAGACGGAACATTTGTAATAATGCCATACAAAGTTAAAGACTTAATATAGGGAACTTCTATTTAAATGATTCATGGTAAATAAGAGCAGGCTTACAGAAGTGTGGCTTTATGACAGAAGCTTTTTAAAATCTGTGTGAGATTTTTCAAAGTTGTATGTACAACCAAAAAGAAATTGAGAAGACTTCTTCAAAGGAATTTTCAAATGCATGACTGAGTAGAGCTTTACTCCGTAATGACTAGACAGTGTATTTCCAAGGTACATATGTACTGATGCCCAGGTTTAGCTTACAATGTGGTTATGGGTTGGGTAGTGTCATAATGAGAAAAATCTGTGCTGTAATAATGAATCTTTTTTTTTTTTTCCTTTTGGTGGAAAAATGGAGATGTGTGTTCAATGCAGTTGGAAGACTGAATGGCTGCCTTGATCCGTGTTGTCTCTCCGAGGTGTATGAGTGTACTCTTTCTGAGCACTGCTCGGGATTGTGAGGTGTCCCCTTTCCAAGGGAGCAGCAGTTGGAGCAGCAGGCTGTTGGGTGGGCTGCTGCGCTGCGGGGGGCACGCATGGTGCTGCTGGTTTCACTGCTTCTGGATCTTGTAGCTTTACCTGCGTTGTTGGCATACACGGCAAAAATGTAAAAAGTTAGGAGGAATCTTGGTGAAGTCAGGCAAACATCCAGGGGAAAACAGTTGTCTTGTATTGTCCCAGGATTAAGGCAGCTGCCTGTCCCTTCAGTGCCCTCTCTCTTGCCAGAGACAGGGGGTGGTGAGGGGGGGTGGTAAGTTTCAGCTTTTCAGAGGTGAAAAGATAACCTGATGGAAAAAGTAACCTGGTACTGCCCTGAAGAAAAGCAAATTAAAGATGTTACCTTAGCTCCTCAGTAACACGGGCATCTGGGATGATTGGGTAAAATTCTGTGCACGCCCTGGAGTTGGCCCACTGTTCTCATTTCCCCTATACAGAAAATGGATCTCTCCTCATCTTGTTTCTAATGATTGTAAATCCCCCATGTCATCTTATTACCAATGGTTAATTACTCTCTGTCTTGAGAGTCTGCACATCATATTGTTGATCTTCAGTCTCTGGCTGCTAGATCTTTTCAGTACTTTATTAAATGACTGTGGTATTCAATATCACATTGTCCTATGACCGTAAGCTCTAAGTTGCTTGCATGTTGCTTAGACTTTAATACGTGGAGGTTTTTCTAAGCAAATGGTTTACTGTTGAAATTGGTGATCTCTCTGTTCAGCAACATCTACAAATGTCTGTTGTTTGTACTGTTAAAATTCCAGAATATAGTGTTTCAAAGCTGGAAGTCTCCAAATATTGTAAAATGAGATTATAGGGAAGAATAAGTGACTGAGCAAAATCAGTAATAAATCTTGATTTATTGGTTGTTGTTTTTTTTTTTTTTCTGCTGCCTTATTAAATGCTTTAAATAGAGTGTTAAGTGCCTCACTGCCTGAAAGCACAGTCCTAGAACAATCAACCTGGTGATTTGGTTTTACGTAAATAATTAATTTTTCTTCTTTTACCTGTCTGAGAGGTAAGGGCATTATTGAGTGAACTAGTTAAACAATCTAGACTCTTTACACTGTGACTGATATTAATGCCAAGTAACTCCGTGAATTAATTTGTTTTTATTTCATGTGCATAGAGTGCTGTAGTAGTTGCATGGTATATTAAACATCAAAACAGTGTTTTAAATACGGGTGGAGTAGGAATGTACCAGCAAGTGCAGCAAAACTTGATTAAACTTCTTGTTCAGTTGTTTGTTGGTAAGTGTACCCAAAGCTGTGAGCTGGAGCCATGTGGTCTGCTGCCTCTCCTCCTGGTAAAAATCAAAAGGACATGTGCCTTTAGCAGACTTGGCCCCCAAGCTCTGCTTTAAGTTGTACTTTTGCTAGCAAGATGGGGGGGGGTGGGGGGGAAGGGGGGAGTGTTTTAAAGAAGAAACAAGTGCCAAGGGGAACAGCAGTTGGCCTGTGATGGGCAGCAGGGGCTTGAGACAGTCCAGTTGATAGAGTATTTGGTCATTGGATTCAGGATTACAGTCATCAAAGTCATGAGGTGGGGCAAAAGCTGCTTGGTGCATTGCCTTAAGGTATGCTTTGGCAGTAAAGCCAAAGTCCTAATTCTGGAGCAATAACCTTTTATTAAGTTTGTTCTAGAATATTTGTTTTAGTATAGGGAACAGTTTCTCTGCTTGCTCTGCTTCTGATTGCAGTTCCATTTATTATTTGTGGGTTTTTGTTGTTTGGGTTTGGTTTTTTTTTTTTAATTTATCTTGAGGTGTATTTCTGAACCTGGAACCAACCTTGGTTAGTTCTTAAAAAGCTTTGTAGAGAAGTATTTATAAAATCAGTTTAGGAGTAAGAAACTATTCCTAGCAATTGCGTGAAACTGTTAATGCAGATGATGCTGACTTGCAATGGAAACATGCACTCCCGTATTTATACCCTTAAATCTGTGATGCTGATGTGCTTAGGTGGTGATTCTATTGAGATGCAGTCTCAAGTGTCTTCCTTCACAGTAGCTTTTTGTGGCATACAGTCTGATTTTCAGTGCAATTTACCTTGACGTCTACTCAAGCAGGGTTTTCTGTTGAAAAAAGTATTTTAGCTATCTTATTGTAAATTTTACAAAGGAATTGCATTCAATTGCTCACATTGAAGTGCTCACCCCTCCCTACTTGCACACACTCTGCCTGTGAAATGTGTTAATCCTCTCCTGCCCTCACCCCATTGAAGAAGCCTGATACATTTCCTTTTGCATTAGTTAGGCCTTCTGGGAAATACATGCAGGAATTAAAGGCTTTTCTATAGCCTTTTCTCCCTCAGGAATGCATAGAAATGAGCTCCTTGGATGTGATCCACAAACTTGAAACTTGATTTTAGGAGGGGAAAAAAAATCTATAACCCTGTGTACATATTACTGAGAGAGTCCTAATTACAAATTGAGATAGAGTTACAGGATCTCATAAGATTTCATGGTACTGTAAAAAAAAAAAAAAAAACCAAACCAAAAAAAAAAAACCAAACTTCAAAAAAACCCCAAAACTAAACCAACAATAAAACCATACATGGTCCTTATTTGCAATCTGCATGTTGTTTGTTTCCAAAGCAGGTATTTAAAGCTCTGTGACCCTTTAAAAGTTTTGTGACCCTTGTTTGTCCTTCATCTTTATTAGCAGTGTGTATGTACCCAGACAGCCTAGGTAGAAGAGGCTTATTTTGTTTACAAAGATTACTCAAGTGTCGTGATGGTTTCTCAACTACCAGTGGAACTCAGACATTTTTATCTTAACTATAGCAAGAAGTGTGCCCTTTGCCTTGGAACAACTGTTTGCGCATTCTAGTTACAGGTGCTTGAAAACCCATGAGAAAAGGCAGGTTTTTACAGTAATGTTGATATATTGATAATAGATATCAGTACTGTACCACAGGCAGAACAATCACAGGCTGAGCTTGGTGTAGTCTCTACCCCACTGTGCACTGGAACTTAAAGGAATGCCTGCAGCTTGGGGTGGGCTGACCAGTTGGGTTGATCATAATGTTACAAAGGACCCTGAGCTTTGAGCTACCTATGTGTCTCTGTGGCTCTCGGGGCTTATAGGTGCTGAGTCTTCCTAAGAAAGACCTTGTGAGTAGCTAGTCCTGGAGTTAGTTGTGGGGGCATAGTGGGTGCTGCCAGGGTAGGGAGACTGCACCATCATGTGATGGCCTGGGGCATACGTGGTTCTCACTGGGCACATGCTGGTGTCCATGCTTTCCGTTTCCCACCTAAAACAGATGTAAGCATGGCTTGAGGCATGAGAAGCATTGACACAAGCCCTTATTGGCAGGACAGCGTGGTTGTTCCAAGCGTATGCTTACTGTGGGTTCATCTTTGCCACAGACAAAAATAGAGTTGCCTTTTCTCTGCCACAGTGCTATGTATTATTTGAATGTAGCTTGAAAATTGCACAAGAAAACTGTTTTATTGTGAATCATTATGCAAATACTCAATTTATGGCTCACTCATTAGAGTAACTAGAGAGCAGTAGTGGTGTTGTTTTACATTGTTCAGGTGGCAATCGCATTCATGGAGGCTTGTGCTTCTCAGCGTTGGTGTATCACTGCCATTGTATCTGCCAGAAAAGCCAGCCTAAAATTTTGTATCTAGTTTACGCTCCATCTTATTGTGCTAATGCAACCTCTCCAGAAGTGGTGGTGCAGGGGCTCAGAGGCCTGATATATCAGTGCTGCTTGCTGTACAATTGCCTGTGCAATATGGCCCCACCAGCAATGAAGCAGCACCACTGTGGGGTCAGGAGATGCTTCAGCTGGTTTTGCCAGCAGGGTCAGTGTTGGTGAAACAGCGGTGTGATCCATGCTGTGGTGATCGGGAGCATGAAAATGGGTTTCATCAAATTAGGAGTGAGTCTGACTTGGCTGAAGTGACAGTTTTCTTTCAGTTGATAAAAATATTTTGTAAATACAAGCTTTCTTTTAGCTGTTACCTAGTGCGGGATTGTAGGTCATGTTCCTTGGCAGCCACTAAAGGAGAAAATTATTTTAATTCCACGCCCTGAAGTGAGATATTATGATCTCTGTGATGACAGGTTGTCAGGTTATTCAAATTCAGTTTTCTTCCCCAAGTTTTAGGATGGAATTCCAGAGGACAAGGTGTGGGAGACCTATTGCACGATGTCCTCTTTCTTTTGATGCTGGTGTCCTTGCCTTACAGCTCGGTCATCTCTGCTCCTTGGGTTCTGTTATCACCTGGTTTAATAACAGCATCCAGCACGTTATACCTCCTGCAGATAGTTTCTTAGAGCAGGTTGCCTGTTTTGGTTTCTCTCCAATTTTAATTTCAGGTTAGCAATTGGTCTTGTTTGTTCAAGCACAGATTTTTGCCCTCTGCTTTGCTCTCAGTAAGTAGTGTTCTGTTCTGCAGGATGTCTTGGTTTAAAAAAGGACATTCATCATAGAGGAGGACTCTCCATAAGGTGAGTGGAATGGTGTAATCTGGTCCATAGGCTTTTGGGTATGCAGTTCATAACTGACCAGCTTGGTTGGATTCATTGTTTTGCTGCCAGTGAATTGGGGGGCATTTACCATTTTTGTGTTATTTTGATGGGCTGTGCTTTTTCACAGCTCAGATTCTGCTGCTTAATTAGTTTCTCCAAGATTTAACATGCTGTTTCCAACATGCTGTATTTTTTAATTATGTTGAGCAAGTTGCTGATTTTAATAGGGAACAGTAATTCAGTAATGACTTAGCAGGCAGTGGGCAGTGCTTTGCTACAGAACTATCATGCATTATTCACTCTTGTGTGACAGTCGCCATGAAGTTTGTTGGACCAGCTGATTTAAGACTAAGACTACTTGTTAGGTGAGAAGGCTGAAACCAGAAGTTTTAACTTGAAAACTTAATTTTCTGTGGACTGATATTTTTCGTAGAATTGCATAGTAGGTAAGTATCATGTTACTCTTATTTGGGAGCATCGTTTGTATTTGAATGACAAAAAAATTCTAAGAAAAATGTGTTAGAAACCATAGCTGTTTAATGATAGAGGGTGTTAATCTACTCCTTGAGTTGAAGTTTTTATTTTTAGGTATACAGAAACCTTTCTGTATCAAAACTTGCATCATAGGGGCAGGGTGGTGTGCAGCTTCTTCACTTTAGTCGTCTTCCTGAAGGAAGGGATGCTATAGGCATGATGAGTCTTGAATCAATTTGAAGAGTGCCTGGAGAATTAAGTGTACTTAATCAAATGGAGTATGTAACTCCTAATTTGCTAGGTTTGTATTCTTTGGACTGCTTTTATTTCAAATCAAGTGTCTCTGTGGAATAGGTTTTGGGAATGAGGAATGTACCTCCTCTTTTTACAAGGGGTACAGAATTATTTTATGTTCATGGGTCAGAAGAGTGTGTAGATCAGCTGGGTTTCTGCAAAGCTGGAACTGGGTAACAATTTGGGGGTTTTTTAGTTGTGGTTTGGGGTTGGTTTGTTTTTGCTTTTTGGTTTCTTTTTGGGGTTGGGGGGTTTTTTTTGGTTTTTGTTTCTTTTTTTTTAATTCTAGTTAAAACTGCTTGTCAGTCAGGTTCTAGCTGAAAAACTTGGGCAAGAGTTCAGAGGTATAAAATGGGAAATGGGAAAACCTGATTTATGTGCCTTAAGAAAAGAGGGTTGACCCTTAGCGTGAAACAAATTATCAGTTAATATATTCAGCATCGATTTAAGAGTCTGATAATTCAGTTGCGTGGTTGAACATTGAACAAAGCCCCTTTTTAAAATAATAAAACTGCCTCATACCGTACCTCTAGATGATAGCTGTATACCTCCTTCCTTCTTCTGCACGGTATTTTAATGTCTGACGCCTAGGGAGCATAGCTGCTGCAGCAGTGTTGACCAGCAGCTAGTGGTTCAGAGTGGCACCAGTGGCCCTCTGGGGCAGTGGTCCTCTTGTTGGGGATGTGGGATGCAATGAAGATCCAGAGAATCCTCTTTGACCCGGATCCTTGACTGAACCGAAACATAGCAGGGGATCCATTACACAGGGAATAATTACTGCTGCGAAGGCAGGGTCTTCAAATTTCTGAGGATTTTTTTGAAGAACGTGTATTTAATTTTCTTTCTAAATTAGGTGTGTATTTACTTACACTTCTTATGTTTGACAGTGACTCTTCTTTTTAATATCTTGGAGCTAATTTTTTGCCCTGCCTTGTAAGTATGTGGAGTCCTGATGTAGGAATATCTGCCCCGTGGCCATTGGGCTCGCCTCTGTGGCTTTTCTGCCCTTCTCCCAGGCATTTGGAGGGTTTGGGAGGAGCAGCCACTGGCCCTTGCCTGCTGTGGTGCTCCCCTCTCTCTGAGAGGAGACCTTCAATGCCTGTAAGTATCTAAAGGGTGGGTCAAAGGAGGAGGGAGCCAAACTCTTTTCAGTGGTTGCCAGTGAGAGGACAAGGGGTAATGGGCTCAAGCTGGAACATTCCAGTTCCACTTAAATATGAGAAAAAACTGCTTCACAGTGAGGGTGATGG
>BJBW01004982.1:98605-204788 GCA_004320125.1 Scolopax mira
GAGTGACATGCTCTAGCTCTGGGCAATCCTGCTTCGGCAGGGGAGTTGAACTAGATGATCTCTACGGTCCCTTCCAACTCTAAAAATTCAGTGAAATTCAGTCAGTGAAGGGCCGCTGGAGCCAAACAAGGCCAGAACAGGCCTGCTGTGGTGGAGGGTGGGCAGCAGGCATGTTGTTTTTCTTTCCCCTTGGTTAATGATTGAGAGGGGTACAGTGCTGCTATGGGTCCTCTCAGCACCCTTACAGAAGTGGCCTCCCTTTCTATTAACTTACACCTCATACCAAGTTTTTACAGGTCACAGTGTTTCCCTTGTCATGAGCACTGACTGGCGTGACAGTTTCCTCCCAGAAACTGCCAGAGGAAGCTGGTCCGGAAAGTCTGGGAAGATGCCTTCTCAGAGGATACGTGTTTGGTACCAGGAGGTGACAGGGCTTGCTGTGAGAGCTGGGGTCTGTTTTTGGTAGTGCTGCCATTAATGAGGTTTTTCTCCTCTGTAAAAAATACTCTTTTTCTCAAACAGGCATGTGTTTTCTGGATGGTAGCTTTTGCCATCTGGGCCATCAGATTTCTGCTGTTTGCTGGGCTTACTTACAATGCAGCATTGTGTTGGATTTTTTTTCTGCCTTTCCCATTTCGGTGTTGCTGAGGTCTTTCCTGAAATCCTTTGGGTTCTGCAGTCTATTTTTTAAGTAGGTATTTTTACCTGTATTATTGAGGAGCTACCAGTGTAGATACGGTAGCCGCTACCCCCATGGCCACTGCTTTCCTGATGCTCCTGATGCACTGCTTTCCTGGAGTAGCGAACTGAGGGGACATCAGTAACTCCTTAAACAAGTAAAATTCTAAACAAAAATGCTCCCTCAAACCAGAAAGCCAACTGGTGGAAAACAGAATGGCCTTTCTCTTCTGTCCTTGTTGTCACCATTCTGTTTTCCTCCCTGCGCTGAACAGAGTACCTGTGGCTGGGAGGACAGTGGCCAGGCTGGCTGCAGGACTGGGAGAGACAAGGCCGCATTGGGCAGCGTGGCATGGGAGGGCTCCAGCCCTTCTGGCATCGCTCCTGGGCAGCCCTCCCCTCACCTCCTGCCTGTTCATACTGAAATTTCACTGTGAAGCTCAGCTGAGAGAGAGGCATCAGGATTCTTGCGGCCCAAAGAAGGTGAATGCAGATGATAGTTAATCGGAGTGATTTCTGCTAAGTGATGAAGGCAAGAGGTTTTCTGGCTTGTAATGGGTGAAAGTGAAAGAAGGAAATAAGCCAGAAGGTTTAATTTTGTTTCTCGTAATGCCATTTGCTTCCCTTCCTCCTGGAAACTTTTATGTATGTTTTAGCTGATGGGGATTAGGGAACATTTTTCTTTTATAAATGAGTGAGAACTGGACTCGGGTTGAAGGGAAGCTGAAGGCAGGCATTTCAGGACAGTAATAAAACGCTTGTATAACGGAAAACTGGTGATGGATTCTGTGTCTGCAAGATGCTGTGTGTTGAGGACTGTCTCCTTTTCTAAGAGAAGACTTTCACTTCAGCTAACTCGTGGAGAGGTTTAGCAGCCTCTGTTACCAGCAACGTAAACCAGTTTTCAGTTGCAGCTTTTGGCTTTGTAGATGCATGGTTTTTCTGTTTGTATTTTCCCTCCTATAAATGCTTAACATGTATTAGTTTTTCTTTGCTGTTTTGTTTCATTGCTTACAGGCTTTTCTCTCTCTAATTCATAGCTGTTACGTTACTTACCTCTGTTTCAGCTCCTTACGTTATTTCATCTGTGTCCTAATTTAGAAGAGATGGTTGAAAGTAACAGTAATGCTGATACTCGGGAGAATTACAGTTTACAGCTACTGTTCTAACTTCTTTTCATTTATTTTGAAGATAACATTAAAACTAGGGTCATAAAAAGTAATGAAATTTAATCCATTTTTTATAGTCATCACTTGTAATTTTCACAAGACTTGCTTATAGGCACTGTAACCCAGATCCATACTGCTAACTGAAAAACACTTTGTCCGTATATGAATTCCTAAATCATGTGGGCTTGTTACATAACCTGACAATAGCAGGGTGTGAGAGAATAAATCAATACTATTAGAGGCCCTTTACTTGTCTTACTCTGCTACTTATCTTTGTTCAGAGGTTTCTTTCTTTGCTTGTTTCTGAAGCTTTGGACATTCTTTCATCTGTTTTGGTCTTCTTGAGAAAATTGGGATGCAAAACAAAAAGAAAAATTATTTTTTGACTTGGTCTTCACGTTATGTCAGCTGTAGTTGCTATTTATGGTTAGTGTGACTGATAAGACGTCACAGTTTAGAAACAATGATATGAATATGAATCTATTTTGTTTTTTAAATGTGTTGAACAAATTCATGGAACACGGCCACAAGTCCAAAATTACCCTTATATTCCTTTATGCAACAAACCTTCTTCTTAGCTTCTCCTTTGGGTAAGTGTTCTGCAGCTTCTTGTTATGTCTATTTTTAATTGAAGAATAAGTCTGTCCAATCACAGATGTTTTGGAAGAAGCAGATGTGTTGTTTTTTTGAGACATTTGTAGCATTCAAATGTCAAAATGTCATATTGTATTTATATGTTTGAAAACTTGCAAAAGAACACCGAATGTGACAACTTGGGAGGAGAGAAGGACAGTAAACTGTCCTTCCTTGGGAGACATTTAATGTTATCTCTTTCTAGTGTATGATAGTGGCTAAGTAATACGATGTTGAACTTAAAAAAACTGATAGTATTTATGAAAGGGTGCTGTTCAATGAAAAATTGAAAATTGTAGTAGAAAGCTTTTCTTTTTACTTGTTTCAGTGAAAGATCTTTTTTTTATTGTTGAGTTTGTTGTTGACAAACAATGCTACCTGCAGAATTTCAATCCTTGTTAACTCTACAACAATCACCTTTTGTTTTGCAGTTAAACATGTAAAGGAAAGACTAACATTGGATGCATTATGTGGTGGCTCCTGAATGCGCTGTCGCCTGATGGGCAAAGAAGTATCAGCTTTAATTAATGAATGTTCTTTTAGTACAGTCCGTTCGTTAGAACTGTGCTAGCAGGCCTGTTGCTCAGTGATACACTAACCTACAGGGGTATTTAGTCCTCTGCCTGAAAGCCTTTAAGATTGGTGTATGAATTGCAACATCATAAATACCTTGATAGGCAGAAAAGTTAGGTTCATGCCAGTAGCTGTGAATTATGATTTATCTGCTCTGAAGCTTCACTTTTGAGTGACAGGTTTAGCATCCAGCTCTTCTGACAGGGAAGTGAATGGGTGCCATCTACCCTTAGAGGGGTTTAATTCCCAGCCTTTTGGTTCTGCCTCTCAAGATGGTAATACTGACATAAATTGATTTTGTAACTGTAATGCTTTCTCTTTGTGAATCCCTGGTGCTGTACATTTATAGTGAGGTAGACATACCTTTTAAAATATCATGTAATTCACTCCGCAGGGCTGCAGAGCATGAAAAACAAAGGTTAATGAAATGTTTGTGTGTGAA
The DNA here is from genome assembly GCA_004320125.1 of Scolopax mira. Classification (NCBI taxonomy): domain Eukaryota; kingdom Metazoa; phylum Chordata; class Aves; order Charadriiformes; family Scolopacidae; genus Scolopax; species Scolopax mira. Next base: position 102,101 of record BJBW01004982.1, read on the forward strand.
GATCTCAGTTGTATGTTAACTTTTTCTCTGGTAGCTTTAAGCCTTTCTTGCTGTAGCTTTGGTAGAAAGCAATGCTTTCTGTCTGCTGCTTTGTCATGGCTATACTATGTGTCTTGGTCAGTCCAGCACTGTTCATTGGTCTGGAGAAGACAGCTATTACTATCTATTTACCTATTTCTCCAGCAGTTCTGCATTTAGGAACTTCTGATGAGACTATCAGTCTTAACTTTGATAGAGTGAGATGTAAGTACTTGATTAAACATCAGTTTATTCAAATCAGGAAATTTAAAATTATTTCTTCAAAGAACCATGTCTTTCAGATTGATCTTTGATTTTGCACTCTTTACTTGCTGCCCAAAATTGCAACAAGCTGAGGGCTGTGAGATTTGTATAACTATAATGCAGACAGATTGCATGTTTGCCATACCGATTGCCCTGTTTTTGTACATGAATCTTTAAGGTACATTCTCAGTCTTCAATGTGTGGTAAGTAAGTCTTAAACATGCAAACAGTACTTGTTCATACTTTTTTGTGATATCCAAGTAATGAAGCAAACGTGCTAGAAATTGTACTTGCTACACTTGTGGTTCAGGGCTTTATCTACTTTGTCTCACACCACTCAAATGGTGTTTGGCATTCTGAACTCAGTGAAGTTGGAAGACGTAAAAGCAAGTGAACAAGTGACTTGTCCCTCTCTCTTCCTCCTCAGTGCCTTTTTGGGTCCTCCTGCTGTCCATTTTGAAGCATTATGTTCCTGCCACAGGCTCATAGCTTTCATCAGCATGGGAACAGGAGAGGGCTGTGGGAGAGCTGCTGTTCAAGTGAAGCCCACGCTGTTTGTCCGCTTAAGGGACTGAAATAAAGTCTGGGATGGGAAGAGAGCTAAGGTGGCGTGATCTGCGTTAAGTGCTGCTGTTCTGATCGTCCACTTCTTAGTACATACATGTTATAGGCTTTGATGTGTTGTTACTGTTGTAGATCAGAAGCCTTTAGCTGTGTGGGGCAAGTGTGAATGTGTTTCAGTGATGCTCAAGTTGGTGTTTTTAAAGTGCATTCCTGTCCATGTGTCACATAAGTATAATTGTGCATTGCACTTGTGTTTATTCAGTCCTCTGGCATCAACATGCGGATTTTGGCATGGTCCAACGTTTCTGTTGGTACGCTTCTCACCTTCACTGAAGCTCAAAGACAAGTTTACACAGAGTTCGAATTAAATAGGTTTGTGTTTGGCAGCACTTTCTCACTTGGTTAGTAAGGGCGCCCTAGGAGCTGATTAACCCTGTGTGTGCTGTGAGCCAAAGAAGCGTGTTTCAGAGTTCATGTCAAGTCTCTGAAGTAAGTGTTAGAAGGAAAATTTTATACAAGAGACTCAAAAGATAGCCTTATGTACAAGTTAAGGAGGCAGGTGGATCAGTGGAAACCCTGACTTGTGTGGAAAGCATTAAAGATGCTTTGTTCCATGGCAGCAACTGGTCTGGTAGCTTCCAGTTTATTTTCTCTGGTTGGGAGAATTTCAGTCAAAACCTTAATGTTTTCCAAAACTGTAGTTCTGCACAGTAAAAGACACAGAGCATATTTTCTTGAAAATCTGCAGTTAAATGAGCTATTACTTGTTTCCTTGTGCTAATATTAAAACTTGCCGGGTTGTACAGTGAGCTACATTCAGAAACTGATCAGGCTGAAAAGTGATATGTCCCCATAAAAGCAAATGCTTTGTTTGTCAGCTGTGTAAGTTTCTTGAACCAACATAAACTTTTTCAATTTAGTATTTTCAATTATATCTAAGAGCAAGCAAAAAAAAAAAAAAAATGTACTCTTTCTGCATCTCTCATACTAGCATATAGGTTATGTATTTTCTGCTGTTAAGCGTCATTCCAGGTGCTATTGGCATGGTGGCTGTATAAAGTTTACTTAAAATTTTTCTGCTTGTGTGCCTGGCCCTGTTCTTCCGGTCACTTGTGTGATGACATTCTGTCCCTAGTTGTGGAGACAGAGAGGAAATGGTATCTGCTGATGCCTTGCCTCTGCATCTCCATTAATGCTTTGCTAATATTTATTCAAATTCTCTTCCCTCTCTGGCCCAACGCATTTCAAACAGGTGAGCTTTAGGGCTTTTTGGACCAAGCAAACTTCAAGTGGTTGGTAGGTTACAACCTCTTTAGTCCTTGTTAAATAACACTGATCAGGCACCAGACAAGAAGGAGATGAGGGTAGAAGAGAATTTGCATATGCAGATATGACTCTAGTACTAGCCTGCAAAGTAAAATTTTTATTACCTTTTTTGTGTATGTCCTAGAAGGATACTCCCTAGTATATGTCAGATGTGGCAAGTACTAAAACTAGTAGCAGTATGAGTTCCTGCCTTTATCCTTCTAGCTAGGATCCCTGGTTAAAAAGGAGGTATGCCTGGGAGAGGACTGTTTCTCTTCATGCTGTGTTGGTAAAGAAAGCCAGCTTTCTCCCCATGTAGCTTAAGCTGGTACAGCGTGCAGCTGGTGATGGTGCTGGGATCTTCCCTTTTGACACTGTCTCCCACAGCTTACTCCTCATCGGTACGCTTAGGAAGTGTGCCTTAGATGAATGGACAGTTAAGTGGATTGAAAACTGGCTGAAAGATAGGACCCAGAGGGTTGTGATTTGGGACACAGAATCCAGCTGGAAGTCTGTGACAAGTGGTGTTCCCCAGGGGTCAGTACTGGGCCCAGTCCTCTTCAATATATTCGTCAGTGACCTGGGTGAAGATATGGAGCGGACCCTCGTCAAGTTTGCTGATGAGACAAAACTAGGAGGGGTGGCTGACACCCCAGAAGGCTGTGCCGCCATCCAGTGAGACCTGGACGGGCTGGAGAGATGGGCCAAGAGAAACGTAATGAAATATAACAAGGGCAAGTGTAGGGTGTTATACCTGGGGAGAAATAACCCCAAGCACCAGTATAAGTTGGGGGCTGACCTGCTGGAGAGCAGCTCTGAGGAAAAAGACTTGTGAACAGGATGACCATGAACCAGCAATGTGCCCTTGTGGCCAAGAAGGCTAATGGCATCCTGGGGTGCATCAAGAAGAGCATGGCCAGCAGGTGGAGGGAGGTCATCCTGCCCCTCTAGTCTGCCCTGGGGAGGCCCCATCTGGAGTAATGTGTCCAGTTCTGGGCTCCCAGTTCAAGAAGGACAGGGAACTGCTGGAGAGGGTACAATAAAGGGACACAAAGATTCTTAAGGGCCTGGAGCATCTCTTCTATGAGGAAAGGCTGAGGGACTTGGGTCTTTTTAGTCTGGAGAAGAGAAGACTTAGGGAAGATTTGATCAATGCTTACAAATACTTAAAGGGAGGGTTTCAGGAGGATGGGGCTGGTCTTTTCTCAGTGGTGCCCAGTGACAGGACAAAAGGAAATGGGCACAAACTTGAGGATAAGAAGTCTTGCCCAACCATGAGGAGGAACTTCTTTATTGTGAGAGTGGTAGAGCACTGGCACAGGCTGCCCAGAGAGGTGGTGAAGTTTCCTTCTTTGGAGACATTCAAAACCCGCCTGGACAAGTTCCTGTGCAACGTGCTCTAGGTAGACCTTCTCCAGCGGTGGGGTTGGACTAGATGATGTCTAGAGGTCCCTTCCGACCCCATATGGTTCTATGATTGCCTTGTGAGTGCAAGAGGAAAAGGAGTTGGATAAAGGTGCAGTTTGAGCAGTAACTTGGTATGTAGCCACTGACTACCAAGCACAGCCTCCTGTGCTACAGGAAGATCTTTTGCTTCCCTTTTGTGCTGAGGTGGGGTTTTGATTGTCTGTTTTCTGGCCTGAAACTAGGAGTCTTTAGAGACTGTTCCATGGAAGTGGAGAGCATGGTTTTGCTGGATGCATTTGCAGTGCTGGTGTCCAGATGATTTGCAGCAAGGGCCACCCAAGGGTCTGCGAGATGGGCCTTACCAGGCAAAAGATGTGGCTGAAGTGGGTCAGTTAGTAAAGCTTTTGCCATCAGGACATAATTTTTTGGGCAAGTGCAGAGGAGGAGAGGTGTGTGTTAGTGTTAGAGGTGTGTGTTTTTTAAAAAAAAAATCAGCAAGTGTAGCAAACACCCCCACTTAAATTATTTCCCTCTGAATTACAGGGTAGTTTTGCTTCTTAGAAGAGGAGATGCTGTGTGTCTTCAACACTAGTAGCACCCTGTTGCTGTTTTCTGCTTTGGTTTTCATGAATCTTATATTTCAGTCACTTAACACATGCAGAATGAGGAAATGACTCTTGGCAATGAGAGAACTGGCTTCTTGTAGAAGTTTAGTTCTGGGTTTATGAAGTTCTTTTGGCAGCTTTGGCCTAGTTCAGGAGCCAGGTATTATTTCAGATCAGTTGCTATGCCTCTGACAGTAGCAGCACCCTTGCTTTTGAAGAATCCCAACACTGGAAAAATAAATTGGTATCCTAGTTACTGCAGTATCACTTCTGCTTCTCCTTAGTATGAAATCCAAAAATGACAGCTTTGTTTTCATTGTTCTATGAATGTGAAAAAGACGGATTTTGAAGGCACACTTCTTCAATGAATGCAAGTCAAGGACTAGTTTTTATTACAGAGAGATCTAGGATAAAAAATGTAAATCAAGATACTTTTTTTTTCCCCTAATGCTATAGGAGACTTCGCTCTGTGAAGAAGCAGCTATTTGACAAAATGTTCTGAACTGTGAGTGCAAAACTGGGATTTTGTCACTCAGTGATGCAACACCAGAGCAACTGTTCACACTCAAGTTTTGTTGTGGAATTTTGCTGAACTTTTCATGGCAGCTTTACTGTGATTTTTTTTTTTTTTTTTTGCCTTTTCTGTGCTACTGCTATAACTCTCCTGGGCACCAGATGATTACAGAATTTTTGAATGTGCAGTCTTAGTATGTTAGATGCAATTCCCACTATGCCTTTTGAAAACTGCCATTAAAAATGTTTGGAATACGGATTCTTCTCACTTCCTGTCCTTTGCCTCTGAAAAAGTCTCGTGATGAAAGCAGTGAAACGTAAAATGTGTGTGTTAAATATTCAGGTTTTTCTCTGTTCTGGTATCTGTAGGCTCTGTTCCCCTACAAATAAAGCTCTGTTTTTTATTATGCCCCTGACAATTTTTTGGTGTTTTTTGATGATGATGTTTTGTTTGTAACTGAACACAATGATTAATTGTTGTGGGAAATGATCTAGAAGTGCCAGGCAAAATTTAAGGCTCCATTGTTCTTGGTACTATGACGAATGTATTTTCTATTCCTAAATGACTTGCAACACTATTAATTTCAGAGTTGTCTTGGAAACACAATGAAACAGGCTTTTACCTTTTTGAACTTGCATTGTGAGTAAAAGGTGTATTTTTCAGTTGGATTAGGATTCACTTAGGATTATTTATACTGTCAGGTGGAGCAGTAGTTAACCCCATGCTGCAGTATATCTCCTTGAAAAACCACATTTTCTGGCTGCTGCCAGAGGGGTGCTAACAGACAGGAAAGTGGAGAAATGTACTTCTAATTACGGAAGTGTTAAAAGTCAGTATGTTTTAGGTATCTCTGCTGTATGTAAAAGCAGTAACTTCATGTAGGAGACCTGTCTGTGCTCAGGGTTTGTTCTTGCCTGGGTGTGCCTCTTTCAGTACCCTTATCCCATGCATGCCTGAAGGACAGGCCACATCCTGACAGCCAAAACTGGGCCACTGCAGGCGTGTGGCAGTGAAGTCATACAAGAGTCCTTTCTCTTGGTCTGCACAGCAACTGTTTGAAATCTGTATATCTTGGTTGGCATTTTACAGAATGGTTGGATAGAGTTATTGGAAACTAAATGTACGTAAGTTCTTCACTACTTGGTTATACTTATATGAGGCTGTAGCACTGAGGTATTTTAAATTTCTGGATCAACAAGCTTCCTTGATTTGACATTTGTTTACCAAATGACATATTAAAATACTTCAAAACAAGAGTAGCAATATTCAATTTTATATGCACATTGGAATTTACTACCTCTATCACCTTTCTCTAAAATACAAATATTGCTAAAAATGTTGTCAATAATATGGTACATGTACATGATATATGAATGTACTGAAGTTTTTTAGACATACATATGAGCAAAATGTTGTCAGAAATGTTTCTTTCTGCTTTTTGCTTTGCTTTTTGCAAAGGTTGTAGACTTAAGATTTTATCCAGGCTTTGGACTGAAAAAGGGAGCATAAAGAATGCAGGATGTTTTTAGAGTAGTCTCAACTGCAAGCAGATGGCTTCATTAAATTCTCTTTCACAGCAAGGAGAGTAGTTGCTGCGTTTGTAAGAAAATTGGCTGGAGCAACTGCTTTTGCATTGCCATCCCAAGTCTGTGGCAGATAACAGGAATATTTGTACAACCATTTTATGTAAAGCAATTGGCCCATGTGCCTTCAAAAAGGTGCAGAAAAGTGGTGCCTCTATTCTGTAAACTGATAGGTTTATTCAAACTGAATATTGAGAGCAACAGACGTCATCTACCTGGACTTATGCAAAGTGTTTGATACTATCCCACACAACATCCAGGTCTCAAAATTGGAATGTCATGGATTTGATAGATGGACCACTTGGTGGGTAAGAAACTGGCTGGATGGTCACACTGAAAGCGTTGTGCCACTGAAGGCTCAATGTCTAAGTGGAAGCCAGTGATGAGTGGCATTCCTCAGGGGTCAGTACTGGGACCAGTGCTGTTTGTCAGAGACATGGACAGTGGGATAGAGTGCACCCTCAGCAAGTTTGCTGACAATACCAAGCTCTGTGGTACGGTCCATGTACTGGAGGGAAGGGATGTCCTCCAGAGAGACCTGGACAGGCTTGAGAGGTGGGCCTGTGCAAACCTCATGAAGTTCAACCAGGCCAAGTGCAAGGTCCTGTACCTGGATCATGGCAATCCCAGGCATAAATACAGGCTGGACAGAGAATCATGGAATTGTCAGAGTTGGAAGGGACCCCAGCCCTGAAGAGAAAGACTTGAGGGTGTTGGTGGGTGAGTGGCTCAACATGAGCTGGCTCTGTGCACTTACAGCCCAGAAAACCAACTGCATCTTGGGCTGCATCAAAAGGAGTGTTGCCAGCAGGTAAAGGGAAGTGATTCTGCCCCTCTACTCTGCTCTGGTGAGATCCCACCTGGAGTACTGTGTCCAACTCTGGAGTCCTCAATGAGGAAGAACATGGACCTATTGGAACAGGTGCAGTGGAGGGCTGTGGAAATGACCAGAGTGCTGGAGCACCTCTGCTATGAAGACAGGCTGAGAGAGTTGGGATTGTTCAGCCTGGAGAAGAGAAGGCTTTGGGGAGACTTTATAATAGCCTTCCAGTACCTGAAGGGAGCCTACAGGAGAGATGGAGAGGGATTCTTTATCCTATGTAGCAATAGGATGAGGGGTAATGGTTTTAAACTGTAAGATGGGAGATTTCAATTTGATACTAAGAAGAAATTATTTACTGTGAGTGTAGTCCGACACTGGAATGGGTTGCCCAGGGAAGCTGTGGATGCCCCATTCCTGGAGGTGTTCAGGGCCAGGCTGGATGGGCCTTTGAGCAACCTGGTCTAGTGGGAGGTGTCCCTGCCCATGGCAGGGGGGTTGGCACTCAGTGATCTTTAGATTCCTTCCAGCTCTAACCACTCTCTGATTCTATGATTTCATCATTAAACTTCCTGGACGTAATTTAAATCTTGGGCAGAGGAAGCATTGCTAGTTGCTTCATTTTTTATTCCTCAGCTCCAAACATTTCCTATAGTTCTGTTCTTTGACACAGAATCTTCTGATTTGTTTTGCTTTTTTGCCACCTTTTCTGGAGAACACTGAGGAAAACTACATTTATAACTAAATAAGGAGGAGAGTGAAAGAAAGTGATATATAAAAGGTAGTTTTCTTCCTGTAGAATACATAGACTTGTGGTGGAAGTGTATGAAGAGTTTGGTTGCTCAGGGTTTCAATGTTTCTTGCATTGATCAAAGTTAATCATGGACATTGCAAGCAAATTTTCCCTGTGCTTAGACCCAAGATGTAATTAAGTGTTTTAGGCTTGATTTGCTCCCTGACCTTCTATCCCTGTAGTTAAAAAACAAACTTCAGAGCTTTTGGTCAAGGCAAATAGTCTCAAGTTACAGTATCTTCTTTTTGAGGCTGAATAGTCTGCTAAAAGCAGAATAAAGTCTGTTCGGCCTTAGAGATGGGGATGGATTTAAGGAGGAGGATGTGAAGCTGGGCTTTTGTTCTTGTAGATGAGAAGTCAAAGATGTGGAAGGATGTAGTAGCTGTTAAGCCCTTTCAGAATTGTGTTTTCTTTAATTTGTTTTTAAAATTAAATTTGGAGACAGTAGGTTGGTAGCAGAAAAGACAGTGTCCTGCTGTAATGGTAGATTTTATTGGTATTGACTGTTGCATATTCATTTTTTTGGCTTCTATTACAAATCAGATATTAGCCTGTCTTATTAGCAGGGGACTGATGGGTCTGCTACTGGCAGGTCTGAACTCCTGTGTTAAGGCTTTGCTGTTGGTGTATGTTATAGTCTGGGGAAGACTTAGCCTCTAACCAAACTGCTTGGCTGGTTTCTGTTCTGTAGTCTGTTAAGATGCAGGTAATTTGGGACAGTGACATTGAGACATTTTTGTTGTTTGAGATCACCAAGTGAGGGGAATGCCTTTAATTATGAGAGTGGTCATGAAGCAGTTTGTTTCACCATATTGAACCAAATACTTTTGTGTAACAGTTGTGCAGAAATTCATACTTGCATGTTTACACACATTTCTGTAATAAAACAAGTCTGTGTTTTTTCCCCAAGTTGCTTTTTAAGGTGTTGTGATTTTGGCCAGGTAGGCCAATCAGAATGACAAATGGACTGTCCTGCTCCCTCTTCAAAGAGAGAACAGGAAGAGATAAAGAGACTTAGGAGTTTAGGAAAAAACTAAACCACTTTAATAAAAATACTGTATACTTTTTTTTCCTTTTAAAAATTTTTTCTTATATACAGTATATACAAAACTGTATTAAGCTCTCAGGATGACAGTCACATCACCGGCTGGAAAGTCCCAGGCTGGACTCGGTGATGGACAGGAGCTGGATTCCAGATTTGCAGTCAGGAACGCACATAGATTGGGATCAAAGGCAGACGAACAGACAGGATCCGCCTCAGACATCAGCCGCTGAAGAAAGAAGAGTTGACCCTTTGATCCCTCAGCTTTTATATTGAGCATGATGGAAATGGGATAGAATACCCTGTTGGTCAGGTTTGGGTCACCTGTCCTGTCCTCTCTGCCCTGCAGGTGTTACCTCTCTACACTTTTCCACTTTCAACCCTCCAGTGGGACAAAGTTAAGAAGTTACCTGACCTTGGTGGTTCTGGCAATAAGTATAAGCAAGAGCCTTTCTGCATACCATTCCATGGTATAATCAGGTCTTATCACTGTGAGAGTGAACAGTTTCTCAAAAGTGGTTATTTTCATATTAGTTAGTTAGAAGGGGCCCAGCTAAAAAGATAAATTACTGAACAGAAAATTAGTTCTGTTTTACCCTAAACTGGAACATAAAGGTAAATTTGTAATCTGCACATGTATTGCAGAAACTGTCTTAATGAGACATGATATTAACCACTAGTACTGCAGGATAATTTGTGCTTAATTAGAACCAATACATCCCACAATCAAAGAAGAAAATGACCTTGTATTTGGAAGGATGAATTACTGGCATGTTACTGGCCTTGTTCCAAGGTTTTTCCTGCATTATTCTCACCCTGAATTCTTCTGTTAAGTTCTGTATGCCTGTTGTTATTGCTTCTAAAGTATTATCTTTTGTCTGTGTTCTCTAGTACCACGTGGTGCTGAGAGGAGCTGGATGTTATTTTGATAGAATTAGGAGAACAGACCCACTGTAAATTCTGGCCCCAGTTGTCTCATACTTGTCACTGTTTGCAAGATAAACTTTTCAGACTTATTTTGATACACCTTTATCAAACCTGAGTGTCTGTATCAAGACTGTAAGTGGAACATACTCCCCCACCCCAGGGTGTATCAGATATTTTCCAAGATGCTCAGAATTGGCAGCATTTTTTGTACCTCGTTTCTCTGCTCCATCTCCTTGTTGCTGACAGGTGCAGCAGTGGTGCATGGGGTGAGGGGACCCTGGGCAGCTGTTTTACAGCCCAGAGAGTATCCTGTTTTCACCTTTCCTTTGAACAGGAGCTGGGCGTTGTATAAATGCAATCCTGGGGCATCAGTGAGTTTTAGCAATCCATGCTACCAGAAATAGTCTTGTTAAAAGTCCAGGCCTTGCATATCTGCTGGACAGAAGCTCAATCATGTATTTGTCTGTCATTCCTTTCTTGGCGTTTTGGAAACGGCTCGTAACAAACACTGCTAACCCATTCACACATCTGGGCAGAATCACATTTAACCAGCTTTATGAGCAAATGTTTCTACCCATTCACATAGTGAAATACTCCGCTACAGAGATGAACAATGTGGTTATGAATAACTGAATTCACTCAGCTTGTTCTGACTCTGGCTGTTTCCCAAAAAGACGCAAATGACTGCCACTTTGCAGTCTGAGTTTTTTAGATTTTTGGATCCGTGGAAATACTCTACTTTTGCGCTTCCTCTGTTTAACTCTCACCAGCCATAGAGCCTCTATAAACAGAAGAAAAGGAAAGACTGTCCGATGACATGTCACAGATCAGGTGCCTCTTTTGACTGTTAAAAAAATAAAATGTCCACTAGCACTGGAGTATAAATAACCTTTAGCTGGAGTTACAGTCTGCCTTGTTTCCAGAACTTTCCTAATGTGCACCAAAGGAAAACATACTGGTGTTCTCATATTCACTCCAGCAGCTCAGAGCCGGTTGTCTCCAAACTCTGGAGATCATCTAGTCTAACCCCCCCCGCTGGAGCTCATGTGGGAACAGCTTCATGCCACTCTGAGCCGCTGCAGAGTGGCCCGGGAGGAAGGCCAGTCCTTCAAGCATACAGCCTTAAGTTGTGGCTTCAGTTTATACTTAGTTCAGTAACTACAGTTGCCTGTTCCTCCCTTTTCCAACCTACCGTGCTGCAGCTGCTTCCTTTGAATGAGACCTTGACGATGACAGGACTGTAGAGTGTCTTGGTTAAAAATGTATTATTTGTCTCGTTCCCCTGAAATAGCTTCTCTCTGCAATAGCTTGCTGGTTTTTTTTTTTCTTTTTTTAACTTCAGTTTTTGCCTTTTTATCTCCACCGTACCCTGTGGCTAATGCTGTGTGGTGCATTACTTGCCCAAGCAGTTGCGCTTATTCTGTTCTTGTATTGCAGTGTCCTCTTTAGTGCTGAATGCAAATCCTTGCCTAGTTGGCAAGGAGCTGTTTACTGTCCAGGTAAAAAAATCAAAGCAGTTTTACTGTGGCTTCCTCAAGTCGTAGTTGACAAGCAGTGTAGATTGAAAGTCTGAACTGAGGACTGTGCTCCTTGCCCTGCATGCTGTCTAAAACCTGGCATGACTATAGTGTTGTCTGCAAGAGTTGACTAATATTTGACTTTAGTCTTCTTAGATTTGAGAAGAGAAGACTTAGGGGGGATCTGATCAATGCATATAAATACTTAAAGGGAAGGTGTCAGGAGGACGGGGCTGGTCTNNGGGCTGGTCTTTTCTCAGTGGTGCCCAGTAACAGGACAAGAGGAAATGGGCACATACTTGAGGATAAGAATTCACACCCAACCATGAGGGGGAACTTCCTTGCTGTGAGAGTGGCAGAGCACTGGAACAGGCTGCCCAGAGTGGTGGTAGAGTCTCCTTCTCTGGAGACATTCAAAACCCGCCTGGACAAGTTCCTGTGCAATGTGCTGTAGGTAGACCCGCTCGGGTGGGGGGGTTGGACCAGATGATGTCCAGAGATCCCTTCCAACCCCATATGATTCTATTATTCTCTTACTTTCCAGGCTGTAGACTTGTCTTATCCTCCCTCTGCTGGTCACCATCCTTCCACAGTCTTGTGGATATAGTTGGCTGTCCTGGTTTGGGATGGAGCAGAGCCAACTTCCTGTTAGGTGAGAGAGGCTCTTGCTCTTGTTGCTGTAGCAGCCAGAGTCACCTAAGTAGGCTGTTTACCCTGTGGAGGCATTGCACCTGTGGGGAGGGCTGGACAGGTCAGATGGCCCAAGATGATCGATAAGGCATTCCATCCCATCTGCCCTGATGCCCATCTGCTCAATATAAAAACTGAGGGAACAAAGGAGTGAGGTTGGCTCCTCTTCAAAGCTATTGTTCAATGAGGAGAACCCTATGAGTCTGCCTTCGATCCCCATCTAATAGTTCCTATTCATCACTGAGACCAGACACTTCCCTGGTGTCTGACAGTGACATCTCCCTGGGAGCTCGATTCGGTTTTGTATATATATATTTATATATTGTATCTATTTCATTATTTCCTTTTTATTCTATTATTAAATTTTATTGAATGAGTTTAGTTTTTTCCCCTAAACTCATAACTCTATCTCTCTTCTTCCTCTCGTTGGAGTGAGAGGTTGGGAAGAGCATCTGTTGTCTTGTCATTGACCAAGCCAGCCCAAACCACAACATGATCACAGCCAGACTTCTCTGAAAGTGATGTGCTAATCTAATTACTAGTCATTAATCTAATAGAGTTTAATCCAACCAAAAACAGAAACAACCCCATGCTCCTCTGTGGTACTCTGAAGCTCTGGAGACCTCTTTGTTTGAGAAGGATGATTTGTGTTTTGGTCACATCTTCCAACTTGCTGCAAGTAACACATTGAAATGTATGCTTCATCTGCTTTAGTAGATTACTTTAAGATCTTGTAACATTATTTCTCTCAATTTCACAACTGATGAGGGCAAGGAATGGAGGACTACAGTATTTTTGTTCCATGAGCCTTTCACCTGAGAAACATAGTGCAGCTCTAGGTTTTCTGACGCTTCTGTCCAGCACAGGCAGTGAGGTGATCCAAATGATCATGCGTTCATTTCTTGAAATGGTGTGTCTTTGCCTGTTAAAGACAGCATGTGTCCCAGAATAGGCCATGAGCTTTGCTGTTTGAGAGACTATTTATGTTGTTGCTTGTCAGTCTTAAATTTATCACCCGTCCAGGAGTCAAAATGGTGAAACAAGACCCTGTGTACCAGTGGAAGAGAGAGTTGCCTACCTGACCCTTGGCTCTTCTGGTAGCGTGGGAGGCAGTGGAAGGGCTGACATGGGGCCCTTGCTTGCACCTGAATCTCTCACTTCCCACAAGTGTATTGAGATGGGTTTATTTAGGGCATGGGGGAAGTTCTGAGGATGGAATTTTCACTTCAGTTGCTTGGGAAGCAAATACTCTGCTGCATTAGCCACTCCACTTAATATGTGTTGTACTGATGAGTTGAGAAGAAGGTAGATGATAGCCACTCTTATAAGGTGGTGGCAGAATTTAATTGTTGCTGCTGTGATACTTTGGTATGCTGTGCAGTGTTGGTCTACTTGATTTCCATATGCAAGCTGTTAAAGACTAGATAGGGTGATGCTGGGAGAACAGGTGCTTTTTCAAACGCGCATAATACTTAGACTGTAGTATCTCTCCTGCTGGTGTTTTCTAGCCTTGTTTGTAAATACTGAAAGTATGGTGACACAGCCCCATGGCAGGTATTGGTCATTGGATGCAGTTGGAAGAGGGCCCTGTGGTAGTGAATGAGGATTGGCTGTTAGGATGATATGGTGAAGAGTGGAGGAGGATGGCAAGTGACCGGCAGACCCTTACAGAGAATGCAAGCAGTGGGTGATCCTCATGGGCTTTGCTGTCAACTTCTCACCCCATTACAGAACCAGAAAAATAAAGTTTATTAAACTTGTTTCGCTGCCCCCCCCCCCCCCCCCCCCCCCCCCCCCCCCCCCCCCCCCCCCCCCCCCTCCCCCCACTCCCCCCCCCCCCCCCCCCCCCCCCCCTTCCCCCCCCCCCCCCCCCCCCCCCACTTCCCCCTCCCCCCCAAAAAAACCAACTTATGAAGTGGCTTAGATGTAGGAGAAAACTATCTGGTGAGTAACATAAACATTAAGATGTTTAAGCTCAAAGTGGTTCAAAGTGTATGGCACAGACTTTCACCAAAAAGTGCAAGTTGTGATTTTTATAAATGACACAAGAATCCTTATTACAGTGCTGTGGATCTCAGTAGGCACGGTCTGACTAACCTGATGGCTTTCTACAATGGCATGACTGGATGGATAGATGAGGGGAAGGCAGTGCACGCTGTCTATCTTGACTTCAGTAAGGCTTTCAGCACCATCTCCCACAGCATCCTCATAGGGAAGCTTAGGAAGTATGGGTTAGATGAATGGACAGTGAGGTGGACTTAAAACTGTCTGAAAGACATAGCTCAGAGGGTTGTGATTAGGGGCACAGAAACTAGTTGGAGGTCCATAACTAGTGGTGTTTCCCAGGAGTCAGTATCGGGTCCAGTCCTGTTCAATATATTCATCAATGACCTGGATGAAGGGATGGAATGTACCTTCAGCAAATTTGCTGACATAAGAAAACTGGGAGGGGTGACTGACACAGAAGGTTGTGCCGACATGCAGTGAGACCTCAACAGGCTGGAGATTTGGGCAAACGTGATAAAATTCATCAAAGGCGAGTGTAGGGTGCTGCACCTGGAGAGGAATAACCCCATGTACCAGTACAGGAGGCTGACCTGCTAGAGGGCAGCTCTGAGGAAAAAAAACCTGGGAGACCTGGTGAGAAACAGGATGACAGTGAGCCAGCAATGTGCCCTTCTAGACAAGAAGGCTGATGGCATCCTGGGATGCATCAGGAAGAGTGTGACCAGCAGGTCAAGAGAGGTTATCCTCCCCCTCTATTCTGCTCTAGTGAGGCCCCATCTGGAGTACTATGTCCAGTTCTGGGCTCCCCAATTCAAGAATGACAGGCAACTGCTGGAGAGGGCTGCAAAGATGATTAGAGGCCTAGAACATCTCTCTTGCAAGGAAAGCCTGAGGGACTTGGGTCATCTTAGTCTGGAGAAGACTGAGGGGGGATCTGATCAATCCTTCAAGGGCGGGTGTCAAGAGGGTCTTTTCTCAGTGGTGCCTGATGATAGGACAAGAGGTAACAGGCACAAACTTGAACTTAAGAAGTTCTGTCTAAACATGAGGAGAGCACTGGAGGTGCCCTCTGCCACTGAGGTGGCAGAGTACTGGAATAGGCTGCCCAGAGAGGTAGTGGAGTCCCTGAAATATTCAAAACCTACCTGAACATGTTCCTATGCAACCTGCTCTAGGTGGACCTGCTTTGGCAGGGGAGTTGAACTAGATGATCTCCAGAGGTCCATTCCAACCCTACATCATTCTGTGATTCTATGATCTCAGAGGCCACAGAAGGCTTCTCACCTTCTTTCTATTGGAGTTGATGAAGTTCCTGATAAATAAAGTTTTTCATGTTTGAACTGTTGTTCCTATGCTCTACCAAGAAGAGCTTTTCTTCGAGTCCATTGTGACACTTCTCTTGGCTTCCTAAGCCTGGTTTTCACCAGGAGCCTTAGTGCGCTGCATGAGCAGGTGGGGCTCTCTCTGCTGGGCAGCTGTTTTTCCAGGCACAGTCAGCTTCTCCTGCTGCGTCTTACTGTGTCCATTGGAGTTGGAGTTCCTCTTTCTTAGGCATGGAACTGACAACTGCACTGGCATGTGTTGGGGAGGTTAAACCTAACATATGTCCATGAGAGCTGGAAACATACCAAAGCTCTGGACAGGATACAAATGCCATTGAGGAGTTCTGGGCCTTGGATGGAAAGACTCATCATCTGTGGAGAGGTCTGAGAGATTGTTAGCAGCTCATCTTGGCCAGGGTCTGACCAGTTTGTCTTTAGGACATGCTTTCTCAGGAAGTGTCCCATGAAATTTCACTCAGACAGGAAGGAAGCAAAAATCCTGTAGTAGGGAGAATGAAACAACCTGTTTTCATACCCAGAGAAGCAGAAGGAGGTATGAGTTCTTTGGTTCCCTGTGATTCAGGAGTGGTGTGGTGAACCTAGATGAATGTTAAGTAGGTGATGCATCTCAAATATGTTACAGCACTGATAGAAATAATCTAATTTCTAGGTTTTCACTAGTTTGTTGTTGTCTTGCAGAAAGCTTAATTTTGAGCAGTACTTCCAAACTTTAACATTTTAATTCCTCATTTCATTCCAATGAAAAGATAAGTAAACAAGGTCTCCTTTCCTGATGAAGAGCAATGTAGTTTTCTATCATCTGAGGCAACCCTCAGTGTGACAGTGTTTTGCTAGGAGTCTTGAGGGAGGGGTCAGCTGTAGTGAAATTGCGTAGCAGTTGGCTGTCACTTAGACTGGTGGCACATCCACGTTTATGAAAGCAAGTTAGAGTTTACAAATCTTTAACCTTTTCAGATATATTTAAAGAGCTAATGGTAAAATGTGCAATACCACATTAGAAAGGCAGAAACTGAGCATACGTACTTGGCTATCTATGTTTTTTCTGCAGAATGACTATTAGTTTGAGGCTTTCTCATGGATGAGTCATGGAAGTTCTGAGATCAATAAGGAGCAACTTGTTTTGTGCCTTGGTGTGCAGTCACCTGACATTGTTGATGGACTTCTTAGGCCATTGCACACAAACTGTAGCACAGTTTCTTGTGTCACTGAATAGCAACTCTGTTAGAGTTGGTGTTTCTGCAAAGCAGAACTATGTCTGCAGCCTTTAAGAACAAGGACGATTAAATAAAACTTTCTGTTTAAAATATGGTGTAGTAAGTGAGGACCATCAACAAACGGTCTGGTAGGAGGCAAGTTGCTTAGCAACAAAAATAATGAAAACTCTCATTCAGTCTTTGTAGAAGAGCAGTAGCAAAACAGCTAATAAATGGTTGTTAATCTGGAGAACTGATACGCAGTTTGTAGTCTGTGTACTCCTGGGTACTCATTCTAAGAGATCTGCAAAAGCAACATAGGAAAAGCAAGCTGTAGTTAGAATAAATTCTCAATGCAAGTCTGCATCTCCCATAGGGAAGCTTGAAAATTAGTGGTTTTCATTTTCTAAGTAAAAATTTTCTAGACAAGTCTACAGTTTGCTGGAAGTGAGACTGTACAAGTACTGAACAAGTTCCTCTGTTCATAAATAAATAGTATTACCGAACTAAACTCACATTTTAATATAGGGGCATTGTTTTGATTTGCTGTTATATAATCTTGCAGTAGTTTAAAGTTAGTATTCCAATTACATAAAAATTGAGGGAAGCATTGAGTGCTAATGCTTAGTAAGAATTGTTTTGTTTACTGCATCAAATCTGGCCTTATTAAAAGAACAAAATAGAAGCAAAATGGCAAACTTTTAGCAAGTAAGCTGCATAAAAGCTGACATCTAAATGGAGGAAATTAATATATCCACAGGGAACTTTGAACTTATTAATTACAAACAATTAAATTTTTATGAAATAATGATATCTTCATAGACTGTAAAATACAGACTCCTGTATTTTACAGGCTGTATGGGGATTTTGGTTTGGTTCTTGCTCTGTTAAGCATGTATTTTGCAATGCAGAAAGACACTTGGAGTACAGATAAAAGTAGTGTCTGCTGGAGTCCTGTCTCTGCAATTCTGGGTTATGCAGCAGGAAGCAGGATGTAACTGGCTGGAGAATGTTCTTTTTCTTTGTATCTTTTGGTGATGTGATACCTGCAGCTGCTGACCTCAGAAGCTTATAAATGGATACAGGGATGCAGCTAACAGCTTGAGCACCTCTATGCAATCTGTTTCACAAGTACAATTAATTGCCATTGAATTCTCTGGCATATCTTTCTAGGCTGGGATTAATTTTTGCATATGTCTGAGGTTAACCTGGTTTTTCCACTGTGACATTTGAAATATGAAAGCTGGGAGAGCTGTGGGTTGGGGGTCTCTGGTTTGAGAGAAGATGTGGATGGCTGCTGCTGCAGCATTTGGAGGTAAGCTTGGCTGAGGAAGGCTTCACTGTTGAGGCCTAAACTCTGAAGAAAGCATATAAATCTTATCTTGCCTCTAATGCCTTCATATACTTTTACAGTTCTGCTTTTCTGTAAAGCTAAAAACCCCTCAAATTAGTGTTCAAGGGCTGGAAACTTGCAGTAATTATCTGTTTTGTCAAGAAATTTTGTGGCAGAAACTCTGTATATGTAGCTCTTAGATCTCCCTTTCCCTTTTATAATGCCTTTAACGACGGTGCAAACAGGAGTCTTCACAGTTAATCATCAAGTGTAGCAATAACACTCTCTGATATGTTTCATTTGATATAAGAAAAAGCTCTTTTTAGGCTTGGCAGGAGTTAAAAATCCCAGCAATGCTCATGAGAATATTCTGCAAGCAAAGCTTCTGTTAATCCTGTTCCTGACATGCTCACCGTAATTTGATGTGAAATCTGAGGCACTTACACTGAAAGATCTGCACCTGTGTTTTTGAATGTACAAAAAGCAGTAATATGGGTGCAAACTGATACCCAGTTACTAACTAAAGGTCAAACTGACCTTGGCATTGTTAGTATCAACACAAGGGTTGTATTAAGCAGGAGCATGTATGATTGATGCTTTACAACCTCATAGAGTGGA
Source organism: Scolopax mira (assembly GCA_004320125.1). Taxonomy (NCBI): domain Eukaryota; kingdom Metazoa; phylum Chordata; class Aves; order Charadriiformes; family Scolopacidae; genus Scolopax; species Scolopax mira. The sequence continues at coordinate 120,644 of BJBW01004982.1, forward strand.
TGTAGCAACATGTGATAAATCACTGCATTTGTGTGAGTTCTCCCAAAAGCGAAGTTGTTTTCTCAGACTCCAGAGTTAGCTATTGCTGAGTCGTTGCTAACCAAATTCTGCAATGAAACTCCTACGTTTAACAAATTCTGTTCTGCACAAACTTTTTTTTGTAGTTGCTGGTATGTATAATGTCTGTCTGTATCTTAAAGAAGAGTGCAGTCTCCCTGTCTGTATGCAGTTAGTTTAAAAAATTGCAAAGGTTAATTAGTTACAGTACAATAATCTAATGATGGTTAGTAAAATCTGTGCCTTTGCTATCTGTGAAAAACACTAGCACCTTTTTACAAAAGTATGATTGTGTTACTTTTCAGCATAAAAAATGCCAGGGTTGCTGTAGAGGTTTTAACATGGGGGAAAAAGTGTAACTCTTTTCTGAGCTATAAAAACCTTAAACACAGCAAAACACCAAATGTTTTAAAAGCCTTGCCACTGAAGTTGGGAGTGTTACGTGCTTGTGTTATGGTGAAATGATAATTTCTTAAATTTTAAGGCTATTTTACTGTATTTCCATGGTGCTTGCCAAGAAAACATGAGCTATAGCCTGCAAGTGGAGTTTGATCTCCTATCAAGATCTCATGTATTTAAAATGATCTTCATAGTGTGTTGTCAGTTCTGGATTTTGACCCTAAGCTGTGGTATATTCTGATTTTCATCGGGTTGGCTGGGACATGCAGTTGTCCCACCGTACGTGTTCTTTGCCAGTCCCTCAAAGACCATCGAGTAACTTGAATGTGCAAGTAAATGTAAGGGTAACACCCTTGTGGCCAGGGTTTAGCTGATGAGAAGGAACTGTAGCTTGTTACTCACCACTCAGAATAAATTAAATTGCTTTCCAAATAATGCTGCGGCAGGAATAGAGTGATGTTTACCATCGGGGACATGGCCCTACTCTTGGGTAGTTCTTGCTTAAGTATTTTCAAGATCTTTTTCAGCAAGGAGTTCTGCAGAAAGCTCAGTCCCTTGCTGGGTGCAGTGCAGCATCAGAGCTACATCATGTCCATCACAGGCCTCATCCAAGACAGCCCTCAGTCCTTCAGGGTTTTCTTTTTGAGCCCAGGGTCCCTCAGCTCTTCCTTGCTTTTTCTTATTTTGGCCCTGAGGTGAGGCTGGAAAGACTCAGAGTGAGCCTGGTTACTGGGCTTCCCATTCCTTCCCCACCCTTGAAGGAAGGCTCAGACTTAATGTCCCCAGTGGTGTTGTATATACATTTCATCTGACACTTCATTTCAGCCAGCACTGCTGCTGAAAGAGGCATTGTGGGTGGATTTAAACTACTCTGACTGTGGAAGTTGGTCACTCCACCTCCTTAATCACTTGCAGAGTGGCACAAGTTTGGACTGGGAGATGAGGATGGATGGTGACAGGGGGACACAGAAGTGGCCAGAGGCAGCAGGTAGGCAGGCCAACTGAAACAACCAGGCTGGACCCCTTGTAACTGTATGGGGGAGAGCAATTATCTAGCTTGTTTCTTTCAGACCCATTTTGGGGATCCAGGGGATGATTTTTAAGCCATGCACCCTGGCACATTGTTAAATTTATGATGTGTGTCTTAAAACTAAGATGTTTGCAGACTTTCTTATCAATGCACAGTTGCTATCTGTGACCTATAAAGCCTAAATGTGCTGTATTAAGTAGGAGTATGGATAGAAGAGTGGGCTCCCACATATTACAAGTGAAATACTGCAGGGGAAAGAGGAAAACAGCAGTGACTTGGTGACAGGCCAGATGTGGGAGACAACAATGTCAAACTGTGCTCTTGTCAGTGCAGGGAAAACAGTATTGCTGCTTGGTGCTATTGATGCTGAAAATAAATCTCAGTATTTGTTGTCCAAGGATCAGATACCAAAGAATGGTAATGAAAGGTAAAAATAAGATGTTTCTACATTTTTCCATTATTATGGAGATGAGCAGACCTGAGGGAAATTAACAGGTTTAGGGTTGGGTTTTTTTTTTTTTTTTTTTTGTATCTTTAACCTGTAGCACATTCTCAGTGGAAATAAATTTGCAAACTTGACTGGTTTTAGTTTGAGAAGATTCACTGTGCAACTTCCATCCCACAACTTGTTGATGGAGAGGAAGGAATTGATGTTCTGTTTGACTCAAGCCTCTGTCTCTTGTACTAAAACGTAAGTGTTGAAACTTGCTGTAGAAGAATCATCTGACAACAGCACCTGCGTGGAGGCACTGGCTTGAGCACGCGACTAGTGGAAGAGAACGGACAGCACTTGATGGTGACACTTCAAGTAGATGACATACAAATACAATATGCATTTTTCTTAATCAAGAAAAAAAAAACCTTTTTGAAGGCATTTTGAAAGAGGGCTTTACCACACAACCTTTAACATATTTACATGCTTGATGTAAGACAAATTGCAAAGCTTTTCCTGTTTAGTGAGGATGACTTACATCTAAGGCAAAGCTGGTTGTGTGTAGAGGGCAGCAGAAGCAGCAACAGGTGAAGCATTGGAAGCGGTGACGCTGTGATCTCCTTGCTGCATCTGAACCTAGAAAGGCAAAATTATTATTATAGATTCATTTGCCAGTTGAATGTTGTAGTTCTTTGTCCCAAATGAAACTGGGAATGCAATAGAAAAGATTCAGGAATGTATGAATTTCCTGCCATCAGTTATGGTTGTTTTGCTATTGAGTGGGCATGTTTTTAGCTTGAAGTATCACCCTAACCAGTCTAATGACATTCTCATGATGTTATGACTTTTTGCAATTGGACAGGAGGGAGAGGAAGATAAGTTTAAAGGGGTGATTCTGATAAGGGAGTTGTAATGCGTGACCAGTAAGATAAGGTTATTAGGAAGCACAACAAATTTTACCTGTGTTTTGTAAGTCAGAGATGTCCTTACATAACTTTTAAAGCTTGAGGAAATCCCTTTTTATAGCTTTTTGGTTTTTTTTTTACAAAACAAAACCTATTTGTTTTTACAAAACAAATAGGTAAATTCCACCTGTAAATTTTAATTGCTTTTTTAATAGTGAATACTGCTGCAAGCTTTAACTTCTCAATTTCATACAGCCAAACAGAGTGAATTTTTATTTTTGTTATTTCTCTGCTGTTTTGAATAACTTAGTTCAAATCTCCTACTTCAGCAACCTCATGCAGCTGCCTTGGGGAAGCTGTGCTGTGACTTACACAACCAGGGAGTTGACTCTCTGGCTCCTGAACAGAAGCCCAGAGCTTTCTGAGCCCAGAGCTTTTATTCAGGATGGACAGGTTATCTCTACCAAGGGTTCTCCTTAGTAAGTTGCAAAACGTTTTGCTGTGTGCTGAGAGCTCATGTGTGCTGAGATGAAAATTACTCTTCTTCTTTGTCCAGCTAATGTCACTTCATTTCAGGGGAAAAAAAAACCCAAAAAGATGAAAAAGGCAGGCAGTGATTCAGTTATGCTTTTAAGGTTTGCCTAAAATGTGTCTTTGCATTTTGCCTTCTCATGGTAGGTGTCCCAGATCAGTGCATGCTGCTCACAGTGCATAGTGCATCCAACTTAATAAGTTGAATGTTTTCAGTTGGGCCAACTGGCTGAGGATGTTTTGGTACTGAAAACATCTGCTTTGTGGATGAGGTGGCTTTTGTATTTGCCCTCTCTGAGAGTTGAGAAGCTTCAGGGTCTGACACCTGTCATTAACTGGCATAATTTGTTGACTGACTGAAAGCCTGAAAAGTCTGAATCTCTTACTGAATACTAGGGGTTTTCTACTCTGTTATGATGGTAAAATACTCTGTTCTTTATGCATTAAAGACTCGCTTCCATGTCTTCTCATTACCTTCTCAAAACCTGTGCTTTTTGGAAGAGGCCATGCATTTCTCAAGGCAAGAGTGAGAAAGCATTTTTCAATGCTGTCTGGACATTTTTCTAAATATAGAACACAGTGAAGTTAACACCTGGGTGTTTTGTAATCTCAGTGTTCAGAGAACTCTCTTGACTATATCCAGATTGTCATCTGTAAATAGTGGTAAATGCAGTTTATGTAAGGAATCAGAAAATGGCAAAAAAGGGAATACTGCAGTAATAAATAGTTGAAAAGTGATAAAAGGTGTTCTCAATTGCGACGAGATGTTGTGACTGTCTGAAGTTCTTAAGTGAGGTAGTACAATACAGCATGCTGATTTTTAAATTTAGGTTTTCTGGGTTGCTCTATTGTCATAGCAAATATGAAAATACATGACATTCATTCACTTCTCTTTAATATTATGAGGTGTTTCCACATAATTGGCAGTGCATAGTCTTTTGGGTAAGACACATCTGTGAAGCAAAGCCTGTAGTACAGTCTTCCTGGTTGTTGTGAGGTGGCTTTTGGGTTTTTGTGTGTGTGTGTTTTAAACTCTTGATTTTCTTGTGTGCTTCATTTCATTCATTCTGTTAAAGAACATTAGCAAAAAAAACATGGGTAGAGTGTAAGCTTTGTTTTCTATTATTTTTCATTGAATACTTAGAGTAATATTTGGAGGCTCATGGGCTCTTTCTTCCTGTTCAGGTTTTAGCACCAGCAAATAATTTTCTGGATTGCTTGTTTTCTGCTAGAAGGAGGAGACCTTGTAGGTAGAGATGATGCTCGTGCAGTGAGAGGAGAGGTAGTTGTCTCCTTTGTACTGATCTTGTAGAAGTAAAAATGTGTTGAATATAGAGATGGTTCTAATGACATCTGCTTTCCAAAGACTGTGTTGTTATTAACCAAAAATACTCTAATGCTGCCTCTGAAAGAACATTTGCTTCCCTAAGCAAATGCACCCTTGTCGTGGTTTGGCCTCGGATGGCAACAAAGAACCATGTAGCAGCCACTCGCGCAGACCAGAGCCCCCACCACACTGGGAGGGGAAAATGGAAAGAAAAAGGCAAAACTCTTGGGTTGAGACAAAGACAATTTAACAGAACAGCAAAGGGAGCATGAAACAACACCACCACTGACAGAGGAATATACAACCACGATTACGATACCGACACTTGCTGACTGCACCTAGGAAGCCCCCAACCGTCCTGCTCTCCTGCTCCCTCTCCCTGGGGGGAAGTCCCCGGGGGACTTCCTCTTCCTCCTCTACTTCCTCTCCATCCTTTTTCCCTGGCCAGCTCTGGCCACCCCCATGGGCATGACTCACATGGGATGGAATACCCGTGTCCCTGCTAGGTCCTGGGAAGAATTAACCCTTTCCCCACCAGACCCAGTACATGAGTACATACAAATTTTGTACAAATTTTGTATGTTCCCAAAACGGTGGTTTGAAACTTAAATATGAAGGCAAAGCGCTGGTATTTGCTATTTGCTTTGAGCAGCTGTGCATCCTCCTTTCCTTTCTCTAGAGCTTTGTGGCACTTGGTCTCAAACAGTTGTAGTGTAGTGCTGGTACCCTCTGTCTTTATTGGAATTTGATTCAGAACTACTACCGTGGTTTTGATTTATTAAAATAATCTTGTCTTTATAATATGGTAACTGTAGGAAAGCTAGAATTGTGAAATACACGCATATTCCTTCCTGAAGAAGGATAGGGATGCATAGACAATATCATGAATGTGGTTTACGATGGGTCTCTGCTGCAGGTTAAAATTCACACGCATTAACTCAGGCCCAAGGCAAACCTACCTTCCTTTATCATAGTGTTTAGAAAAAGTTAGGGGATGTTGATAGGCCAATAAATAGTTCTGTGAAGTAAATATGTTTTTATGAAAAGTGAAACTTCGCAAGTGGAAAAGAGAAAAAACAATTGAGCCTTTGCTGTGTGAGTGTTATTTGACTTTTTTTCTCTCCAGTGCCTTGCATGGGTGGTTAGCAGGTATCACCAGTCCTGTCAAGGGTAGGAGGGAGCTATGGAAATTGCTACAGTTAGCAACAGATAGTTTAATATGTTAAATACCCAGTTATTAAAACAAAGTGCTGCTCATATACACAGTCCTTGAATTTTGTAGTCTAGCTGGCCTTTTTGTGTAATTTAAAAAACTCTTAAAACCACACCTAACGTTCACAGGAACATGTTTAGCGTGCTGCCTATGGGCAGTGTGCACAGCCTTAGTTATTAATAGCTCTATATTGGCTTTACCTGTGGCTTCCTTATGAGCATTTTAAGTAGTTTTTCTAAGAAAGCTAGCACATATGCACAGGTTGTGGCTGACTTGAGATATGGGTAAGAAATGTATCCTTAGCTGCAGTCATCAAGGTATTGATCTCAAAATTGTATTTCAGTAATGCTAGTGAATAGTGCTGTAAGACTACTAATATTCCAAAACCAGTTTGCCTCTGTGGTCTGACAAAGAGATTTTTGAGAAATTAAAATTCACTTACAAGCTAGTTTTCTTCAGCATTTCCTTTTTTCTTCTCACTTAAAGTCGCTGGAACCTGGTTACGACAGGCATATGCCTGAATAGAAGATGAAAGAAATGCTTCTGATCTCTGTTGTAATTGATATGCAGAAGGAAGTAGCACAAGTTATATGTTGGGGTTTTGGGTTGTTCTTTTTTCTTCTTTTTTTAAGATACAAGTAGGCTATGACAACCAAAGTACCTTGTCATAGATTAATGTGCTTTGGAATTTGACAGATAAGAAGAAAGTCCTCAATGAAATAAATAAAATATATGCAAACACACATATATGAAGGATTACAGCTTTTTTATGAAAAATTTCCTTAAGGTGACTATCGTGTTACTCTACATAATATATTCCAGGCTTCTTTAATTTATAATCCAGTAGGTGTTTTCTTTAATCTTTTAGGATTTAGTCACAGTTGTCAAAATAAAGAGCTTTTCATGCTGTAATTTTTTGTTTTTCTATATCCTTCCCCCAAGCTTAACTAATTGTTACCAGAAGAAATGGGGGGTGGAGAGGGTTCCCCTTAAAACTGTGCTTAAGTGTAAATTTCACTCTTAGCAAACCTTATATGCTGTTGGCTTTTTTTTAAAGCTCCTGCAGTGCCCACTTTAAAGAATCACCTGCAAGACTTGGGTCAAACTGGTGGACCCAAAGTGTGCCTGCAAACTTGCAATGCTTACATGGGTGTTAATTTGGTTGGATCAAATGTTTAATTATGGCATAGTTTTTGGCAAGATGTGAGTAGTGTGACTACAGGTGTTGTCCAGACAGGCCGCCAGTGTGGCTGCTCGAAGGCGAAGCATCAGCCCTTACATGCAAGCCGCTCTTCACCTGAGCCCACCTGCCCTCATACCTGGCCCCGTGTCTGTGGGCTTCTCTGCCAGAAACAGCGATGGTTAGTGGCCCCTTCTCAAGGGGCAGAGTGAGGAGGGCACCCTGCTCTTGGAAGCTGAGTTCTTGAGCTGAGGTGCTGCGACTTCAGAGTCCTTGCAGTGCTTCTCTCTACCCACCCTGGTGGAGATGCAGGGGCTGACCAAGAGCTGATCTGGGCTCCAGCCCACTGCCCACCTGGCCTTTGGATCTCCAGTGGCCTCAGACCCTAGTTTAGAAACCTGTAACCACTTGTGGAGTCATGGAAATTGCCGTAGCAGGCCATTTTGAGACCTAGTGAAATCTGCAGGTCAGCTGCAAGGGTTTTCGGGAGCAGTTTGATGCCTACTGTAGCTATTTAGATGCAAGTGCTTCATTAGAATGAAAGTGCTCACACAAGCCACTTTCCTTTCTCAGCAGAGGCATAGGAGAATTTTCTTTAGCCTTTTAGGTACCCACAGCTAAAATAGATAATTATACCTTTGTTTGCTCTGCAAGCAGTAAGCTGTAAGAAAGCACACTGGGATCTGAAAAATCTGGTTAGCAACAGTGACTGTAGTGATCGATGGCCTGCTGTGGCAAGCAGTAATTTTTGTAAACTTGAAATCTCCACTTAAATATTGAGGAAGTACAGCCATAAAGATGATCTGCTTTATGTTTGTGGAGAGCTTTGCAACTGGGTGGATGGTTCACAGTGTGGCTGGTCTGTTCTCTCCAGTGGAATGAAAGGTTGTTTTTACAGAAAAAATGATAGTGCTTGTGAAGAATATCCCATGGGTAACAGCATAGATGGGCAATAGATATACATGGCTTATCTTGTTGAAAAAACATTGTGGGGAGACTCAGACTAGATTCCCTTCTCCATAATGCAAAAGGTCCAAAAGATTTTGAAAATATTTTTTTTGTAAGCAAAACTGTGTTTGATGTACTTGTTTGATGCCTGCTACTATACTGGCAGCCACATAATGTGCACTGTTGAAAGACAGAGCAGACACTGTGCCTTTGAGAAGACCCTCTATCTTTCTTTCTTTAAAGACCTGCAATATTGTAATTTCATCTGGCCTGTTTGTTTTGTGGCCTTCAGTCTTGTGAGCCTTTCATTACAATTTTCTGGATCAGGACTGAGACCTTCAGGTAAGCAGTAGAGGGGGCTTTTTTGATTTTCATTTTTTTTTAATGTGCACCCTCTTCCCATCTGGATCTGTGTGAACCCTCTGTCTGTTGGCTTCAGTGAAATCCAGATCAGAGACGCAGTGATTTGCATTTAAAAATCCTATCCCTTCATGTAGCCTGCACCCATCTAAATGCAGTTGGGTGAGCAGTAGGAAGTATATATGCTAAATACAAGCTGATGTAACAGCATTATAAGTGTGCATATTTAGAAGTACATTACTTGGAATAGGTTTGGGGTAAATAAATCCTGTGCCCTGTTATGATTGCTTGGAGTGGCCCGCTGTTCTCAACTTTGATTACACCAAAATAAATATGACTGTGCAAGGTTTCATCATAAAAATCCAGATATACTTGTTCTAAGCTTATGCGTAATACAGTTATTCAGTAATGCAAGAGAGTGTTGGAACTGCTTCATATGGATTTAGTAAAGTAATTGTGGGGCTGGCTGGTGTCTAACCTGTCTGAGCTTTATGTATTCATCCCATACCAGCATAAGAGGGGTCCCAGACATTTAACAGGATCAGTAATTGCTACTGCAGTGCAAATGCTGAATCATTTTATACTGAGTAGTTACTGGCTAGCTTAGGACAGAGGAAACAAATTGAGTTTTGAAAGGACTGATGTGTATGCTTTTTATCAAGACTGCTTAATAGTTTTTTGTTTTAAGTGCATCATCAGGATCTTGGCTTATTGGATGCGAATGTCTAAGTTCTGGTTTCTGTCAGAAATGGTCAGCTCTGGTAATGTGGGAAATAACTCAAACTTTTGGGGGAGGATTTAGTATACTTTCCATATCAGAACTTGCCCTTCAGGTTTATGTGGTAATGATACCAAGCCCTGTTTCTTATCTCTTTGCAGAAGGGACGTGTTTCTGACTGCTCCCAGCTCCAAGGGCGTGCTGGAGGCTCCGAGAGGCCGCAGGTACATACAGTGAAACTTGGATAACCCCCTGCAGCAAGTGGGCCATGGTGAATCTGTGGTGGCTGTATTACGGGTATCTTTGTTAGTAAAACAAATAAATACACTGCAAGAACACTGGGGCCCTAATTCATACAGAAAAACATAAATACGGATTTTATGATAAGCTTAATAACTAACTACTGTTAGTTTTGTTTGGCTTCAGAATCAAAAGTACTTCTCAAGTAACTTAGCAGAAAGGGGACTTTTTTTTTTTACTCAGGAACACACTGTATGTTTACCTGTGCTTTAGTTACCACTGAAAGGTCGCATTCAGGATTGTGGTTCTCCTGTGTTACGCCGTTTTTGTGTGAGAGGGTGTACTGGGCTTGCTTTCAGAAATGTTTGAATCTTCGAAAGTGTTGTTGGACACCTAGGATAGTTTTCTAAAATCACATGTGCCTCTTAATTCAGACATACAGGTACTTTCGAGAGTGCCATTAGTTGCCAGTAGGCATCTTTAAATAACTTTGGATGAAGCATTAGTTTTCTGTTGATGGCATATTTGTCATGCAGAATCAGGAAAATATTAAATTTCTTTCTTCACGGAAGGTTTCAACCTAAAAAACTAGCATTTGTGCAGATCCTCCAGCAACTTTGTGGCGGAGGTAAAGACCACATCAAATTGTCTTAAAAAGCTTCATCTAATTTGTAGCACCTACCAACTAGAAAGTACTTTGGTTACAGTATGAAATACAAATAATCCCATGCTCTACATATATGTTTATGTTAGCCATAGAGGGCTAGTGGTCTGCTAGTTTGAGGTTTTAACTTATCTCAACAGAAAATTAGTCCCTACACAGTGTATAGTAAAAGAAAGATTATAAAAGAGATATTTTCCATGAGACAGTCTAAAAATGGAACTGTTTGAGGTTTAGAAAGAGTGAGAACTAAAGCAACGTATATATCCAGCCTGTGCTTACCTTACCAAAATAAGTGAACTATATAAATAAAATTCAGCTGCCAAAAGTAAATTGTATACTTTTTATTGTGTAATTTTGATTACTTTAAAACAAGCATTGCTAACTTTTTCTTCAACTTTCGGAAATAAAACTTTGGGCAAATTAAAAGCATCAGGTTTAAGCAAAATATCACAGTGGGAGTTTGGGTGGTTTGTTTTTTTCATGTATGAAGTCTTGAAATCTTTGTTATCAAATACGTATCACTAAATCTTGAAGCAGGTCTGTATTCTGTTAAAGCTTTCAAAAGCCTTTGAAGAAAGTTATTTTGGGAGAACTTGCAATTTATGCTCTCTGACAAATCCTCTAACCCCCCTTTTCTGCTGGAAGATAGGCTGGATTGACTGTCTCTGCATATTGAGCTTCATATTCTTCACCATAATAACTTACAAGTTTTACAAACACATAACTTTTTTTTTTTTTTTTTCCCAAATCTAAAAATAGCAGGATAGGCTGCCTGGGAAACCTGCTATGTTATTTTGCCCCTAGTGGTGGGAAGGGAGGAGGGTGGCTTGGAGTCAGGTGTGGCTTGCTGTGAGCCCCTCATTTGCTGTGCTTGGGCGGTGAGAGAGTGGCATGAAAGTGATGTCACGAAGACGTGGAGAAGTATATACATTAGAAGGTCTTCTTTGTAGCCCAAAGTAAGATGGTCTTTTGTCTGACAGTGTCACCACAACTGCATCACCTGAGTTCATGCAGTTGTGTGCTGCTTGTGTTGGGGGGGAGGAGGTGGCAGCAGTATGGATGGGAGTGTTAAGCACAGAGTAGGTGGGGGATTGCAAGAAAAGATGACAATAAAGTGTAATATGAAATAGGAGGAAAATGATGTGGATGCTTGGTATGCCTGGGGAGTCATGAAAAGAGGGAGAGGATGAGGCCAGGAGGGCCAGTGCAGGTTTGACTTTCTGCAGGAGGTAGCTGGGTACTTTGTGATGCTAACCCATCTCAGCTATAATGTGACTGCTGCAGGTGTGTTAGTAAATTCTTGTGTGGTTTTAACATTCATAAAGAAGAAGGTTACACCACTTAGCAAGTGGTGTAATACTGAGCAGCATTCGCAAGTTGCACAATGCAGCTAAGAATTTATTAGAAGAAAAAAAAAGATTTTAATACCAGGGTTGCAAAATTGGGCATTTCTTAACTTTGAAATGCTGACTGAGGAAAAAGACACTGATTTCTGGGTTCTAGATGTTGTGTTTTATTACTTATAAAAAAATAATTTGGTACTGATAAGGGTGGCTGAATTGACATCTGTGAAAGAAAATTTTATCTTCACCACTACCTCTTTGTGCTTACTTTACTTCTGCATACAGGAAGATGGGAATGATGGCAGGCTCCTTCCCATTGTTTTTTCAGCTACTCCCAAGACAAGGCTAGTAATTTGCATTTTTCTGCTGACTGACACAGGTGATGTGAGAACCAGATTTTTTTCAATCTTGGAAACAGTCAAGATAAACCATCGCAACTCCATCCTTTCATAATTTGTGCTCGTATTCCCTATTAGCACTCAGACAACCTGAAACTTTTCTTTCTAATGGTTTTGGTTTTCTGTCCTTCGAGAAAGCAGAAGCTTGTCTCTTCCCATTTCTCTGCCTGTACAGTAAAATTATGCACATCAATGAAAGTGTTCATAACTCTGAACTTCCAGCTGTGCTCTGCCAAACTGACAGCTCTGTTAATTGTTTCTTCTTCTACAGTTGCCCTGGTTTTTGTCACTGTAGATAAAAGCGTTATGGAAATCTCACACAAGTAGCATATATATTATTTTGCTGCACCTAGTTATTATACATTGATTTAAAATCATCATTGACACACAGCCTAAATTAAAGTTACTGGTTTAAATTTACCTCAGAAAATTTTCAGCAGTTCTACAGAAAACAGAGAAGTAGATTTGTGGTCACTTTAATTAGAGTTTAATTATTTACCAAAGCATTTCTTTCTCTTTAGTTCTTAAGTGTTCTTATTTTCCAGCAAATAAAGGCTCATTTTTATGAGTAAAACTTAAAGCATTAGGAATCCTAACTTTTCAGAAATGCAAAGCACTCAAATCTAATCAAAGCCAATGAACAATGATGAAACTGAGCTAATTTGGAAATTAGGCCATTGTCTGGTGTCTTTTTTTTTCTGTTTATACCCTTTGTGTTATATAAAGACAGGTTCATATTAGCCTATGGATGACTTCCCAGTGGATGTCAGTAAAGGAGTTATTACAGATAATTTTCAGCATAGGTAAGGGAGCAGAGGGGAGAGTAATTAAATTGAAGGCTAAATTAAAGGGCAAGGTCCTGAGTACATTTTCATTTCTATTTAAACTAATAGGATTGAGAACAAAGTGGATCTTGCACGACTGGGCACGTAATGTTCACTGTAGTCTGCAAAATTTTACCTTGGATCGACAATTAATGTCCCATAAGTCAAACTTACTAGTGTGAAAAAGAGCCTGTGATGCAAAACTATACAGTGGGAATGAAATCATTCTGCCTTGTGTGGCCAGAGTAATTCTTCATCCGCACAGCAAATTAGGCAGTAACACATGCAGCTACCTTCTGGAGATGACAAAAAGTCTAATGTAATTGGTTCCAGATTTTGTTGTCATTTTGCATTTTTTGAGGTAGATGGGAGTGTAACCATGGCTGTAAGGAGACTTAAGATTTATTTTTTTTTTTTTACAAGGGCATAGATTTGGTAATCCTGTTTTAAAGTCCAGAAAACTTACAGAACATCAGAAGTCTTCTCTGGTGACATCTCTACAGTACGGTGTTGTACATAAATAATTGTTTGTTGTTGAGACAGGTACTGAATAATGATGTGTGTGCTGTCTCTATTTAAAAAACCTCCGAGAGTTAATGGGGAATTGATTATGTGGAGTTTTTTCAGTAACAAAGCAGCGTGAAAAAAACAATTTGCAGTGTGTAGAAATAATGGCCCAAAGATCTCCAAACTTATGCTTTTCCCCTTGTATTTCCATTAAAATGAAATTGCTAAACTCTTTTGAAGTTAATCATTGAACTACTGTTCACTAAATACGTACCTGTAAAGCTATTTGCCTCAGAATACACTTGGAATTGCTTGTATGTGATGATAAGAAGGAAGGGTACAAGATAGACAAACAAGCCTGGTACGCTTAACAGAAAATAATGATGCCTCAAAAAACAGTTTTATGTGATCCGATACAAACAGTTGGATCTGATCCAAACTGCTTACCAAAACTTAAAAAAAAAAAATAAATTTAAGTCACAGGTTCATCTTGAGCAGTTGGTGGTTTATGTGGAGTTTTTTCCTTAGTGGACAAAGGATTTGTAGGAATAGAAGAGTTCTTTTTTTTTTTTTTTTAACCTTGCCGTAACCATTTAGTAAAGCAGGTGTAGAAGCTTCTGATGTATTTGTCCATCTTCTACTCAGACACATTACATTTGTGTTTGTAACAGATGTGCAGGCTGCACTTCCCAGAGGTTCCGTGCCTTTGCCTACTTAAACCCAGGCTCTCTCCCTTCCAAAGAGGCTATTGGCATCATGTTTGTCCTTAGAGATGTTCTTGCTGTGGCTTTGCCTTTGTTTTTTGCTTCTGTTCTCCTCAAGTGCTGCTCCTTTCTCTTGAATGCTACTAATGGTTCTGTAGCCCTCCCTTCCCTGGTGCTGAATAACCTGTAGGTACGTCACTTCCCATTGATTGTGGCAGTGTCGTAGCAGTGTCACACTAGTGTCTCTGGCTATGGCATGGTGTAATCTAGTGCCTTCTGTGCCCTGCTGCAAAGAACAACGTGCTTCTCTCACAGCCCTGAGTGTACAGCCATCAAAATTTATCCGTATGCAGTAATGTAGTCAGTGATGAATGTGCTTTCTTCTGCTAAATACTTAAATGAGTCTCAGCCTATGAGCGGTTGTGGGAAGATGGGGGCAGTGAAGATTTGTGGAAGATGGTGTAGAAAAGTAGTGAATAACTGGTTTTGATTGCTGAGAATTGTCTTTTCTGGGGCTGAGAATAGCGGGGTGGCCCAGAGACAGAGTGACTTTCACAGGGTTGTCTATGAGTTTTAGTATTGAGGCATTTTCTCCCTTTATTTCTGTATGTAGTGCATTAGCTCTCTGTTTCTGTTGCTGTATTTCTTTCTACCCCCTCACACCTTGAGTGCATGAATGGCATGAAAGACTTTGCTGAAAATGACACTTCTGTCTTAAGGATGGGAGGTGCGACAGGTTTGTGTAACTGATGCTTAAGATGAATGCTGTGCTTCCCGTGTTGTTTGCTCTCTGAACTTATGATTTTTGTTATATTTGTTTATCATTTGTGAAAGAGGTGGCATTTTTAAAAACTCTATTTAAAGTAAGAAAATATGTAAGCCAGAGTTGAGTTTTGTGCACAAAATATGGCACAGTTCAAAACATGTATGCTTGCCATTCTAGATTGAAATGATTGCTTTCATTTATTGTCTGTTTGCTGAGTAATGTGTGGCTGATTTTTAATAATTGTAATTTCATCAATTAACGTACTCTTTGTCCAAACTAAGTTATGCAGACAGTTGTAGAAGTATTGCAGGATCAGTGCTAGTTCTGTCAGTACTCAGTTTGCTCTCTTTTCTACTTCTTGCTCCCCTCTTCTCTGCAGAGCTTCATTTTTTTCAGCAACGAAACAGAAGAATGTGCTCAGATGCTCTTCTCAGCAGCTCTGCAGCCTGTGGAGAGTGTGGGCAGTTTCTGTATGCAGCATCCTGGAAGTGTGCATTCCCTTGAAGAAGTGATCTGCTGAAAAGCACGTACTTGTACAGTTCGTCCAGCCTGCCTTGTTGCACAGCTCTCAAGGTCTGAAATGCCTGGTCTCTAGTATTCCCTGGGATTTGCATTTCTTCCTCTAAAGAAACACTACTTGCCGCAGTTATCCAAGGAGCCCCGAAGAGCAAGTATACTGAAGATGGCTCTGTGTGCCTTTTATGCAGTTTGGGGTTTGTTACTGGAGGTTACAGTAGCATTTGGCCCAGTACCTAGGATCACTTGGGAACACAGAGGTAAGAGGACAAAAGTAAGTAGTGTAATATGGGACATTGCCATATTACACTCAAAGTTTCTGTGGGATCTGAAATTCATTGAAGCTGTATGTGCTTCCAGCCTCCTTGCTCTGAGTTTGGTCAGGTCTTCCTGGCTTGGTCAGTTTATAAAGTGCTTAGGACCAGAATATTGGAAAATGACTTAGGCTCTGGGTTAGTTTATTGCAGATTCTTCAATCAAGTTCTGAAAAACTTTTTAAAAGAAGAATTACAAATTTGGCTTTCTCAGCTGAAGGATCTTGCGGCTAAAGTTTGATTCAAGATAAAAACTCAATATATATTTTGTTTTAGTAATTTTTACTCTGTCTGAACTAGCAAAATACACCTCTCCAGCTAATAATATTTCATATCCTTTTTCAGACTGAGAGGTATTTTGACACTAACTATATTGTGCACTAAATAAATCACCAAGTGAAGGGAAGATAAGCATTTGGCCCTCTTCTGACAAGGTTATGTAGTGCCTATAGTTGAAGCAATATTTCACAAAACACTACTTTTCCTGCATTTAAGTTGCAGCAAATATTCATAACCTCCCAATACAATCATCATGACTCAGTAAGTCTGGCACAAAGAGAAGTAATTGAGAATCCTTTAGCTTTTAGTTTAATAATTTAGTCTGGGTCTGAAGAGAACGCTGGAGCAAGGGATAAAGAGTAGTTATTTGCCCCTGTTTGTTAATGTACATATATTTGTTTTATTTTCTCTTCCTGCACCTCTATGTGTCATGGATGCTTTAGGTTTTACAAAATTTTTATGTTTGTGTCCTCCTTTACTACTGGTTAGTTAGAAAGGATTACTTACCCATGTGTGCTGTAACTGAACAAAACCAAACAAGTATGAAGAAGCAGCCTTAAGTAAGGATGTTAAATACTGAGCAGACATAGTGTCAGAAAATACAGATGAAGATTAAGAATATAGTAACGATAAGCTGATTTATGAGATGACTGTAGGATGTGTTTTTCCTGTTTATTGGTATAGAGGTTAGTGAGCTTTTCAGAAAGAATGGTCTACAGAAGGCTTGTGGTTCCTGGTTATTAGACTTCTTGATGCTCCAGTTTTGTATAATAGTTAAAATTTGGCAAGCTGCTTAATAGTATTATAGTAATGCACTGCAATCTCACATCAAAATTACTCAAAATAAATGGTAATTTCATTCCTGCTATTTCTCCCTATCTCTCTCTGCTAAAATTTGTTGCATTTAAATATGCAAAGCTATGTTGAATAGGCCAGGGAATTTCGTTCAGTGGAGGAATGAACATGGGATGTTGTGTGAACCAGTTCATACATTTGGGGAAAATTTTCATTCCAAGTAAAAGATTTCAAAATGACATGCTTGTGAACCTAATTTAAAATGAATGTTTGAATGCTTTCAGAATGTGCAATTTTTAATGTTAGAATTGGAAGCAATAGTACATTACTTTCTCCCTGTATCTTAAAAAAACATGCTTAATTAATCTTGTGGTAGTCTCTTGTACAAAATACAGCCTCCCAAGCTTTCAGTCATTTTTCCATTTTGGTTTTACACGGAGAAAAAATATTCACGTATACTAGTCATTTTATGTCATCTTTCTCCAAGCCCTTCTGTTCCAGTCTGCATGCTTCCTCATTCCACTGCCTTTTCCCCTGTGTCTCCCTCCTTCTCTCATCATATTCCTTTTAATCTTGGTTTCCACCCCACATTATTTCCTTCTATCACGTACAGTTCATTTCATCTCTGGTCTCCACTTCAAAATCAGCTTACTGACCCTCTGTAAATTGTTCCTTTTTAGCCTTTTTCTGCTATGGTAATAAGCTGAAGTGTTGTCTTTCAAGGTGTGAGATTTTTTTGTGAGATTTGTTTGGGGCAGTTGCAAGGGATGTGGGGACTTGCCTGATTTTCCATAGTAGTTGAGTATGTGGAAGGGAAAATGTGAGGCAGGACCTGACAGTATAATGGAAGGTTAGAAAAAACGGGAATTAACATACTAAAAAGGGAAGGAAGACTTGAGCTGTTAGACATCACAAGAGAAAACTTTTTGGTGTTTGAAATGGAATGAGAAAGTGGGGACCAGTGACTTTGGTGTTGATGATGCAAGCTGCAGTTTCTTCTGAACCAAGCTTCTGAGGAGTCTCATCTGTTGCATTGGCTGTCCAAACTAACCTTTGTTGTTTTCAAAATATCCAACAGCTGTTGGACAATTTAGAAGAATGACCCACTAATTTGACCCTAAGTAATTGTGTTTCTTCATGTGTTGCTATTTTTCTTCAATTTCAACAGAGGTCCAGCTAATACATTTTCATGAATCAGA
Organism: Scolopax mira; assembly: GCA_004320125.1. Lineage (NCBI taxonomy): Eukaryota > Metazoa > Chordata > Aves > Charadriiformes > Scolopacidae > Scolopax > Scolopax mira. The sequence continues at coordinate 138,294 of BJBW01004982.1, forward strand.
GGTGTCAAACTATTCAACCTTGCTGTTAAGTGAAGACAAAGATACTCTATATGTAGGAGCCAGAGAAGTGATCTTTGCACTAAATGCAGTGAATATTGATGAAAAGCAGCATGAGGTATGCATTTTGAAAGATTATCCTCCATGTAAAAATCATACTCCAAATTTGACTTAATTTCATGGTATCAGTTACAGCACTGAGTACTTTAGGTGACAGGTACCTAAAACAGAAAATTCTGTGGGGGCTGTTCCTGTGTTACATCTGGAAGATGCTATGGAGTAAAACATACCATCAAATGAGAGGAAGAAAAGTGAAGAGTGGGTATAAACAAGTAATTAGGTATTTTCTGCTTGGGGACAGGATGCTGGACTGGAGGTACTTTGGGTATCATCTCAAGGCTTGGTTCTCATACATAATTTTATTATCAGGAGTGGGCCATCTCCTGTTAATCTGAATCAGAAGGTAATCTTATCTGAAACTGAAACAAAGTTGGAGCTTGCTCAGGAGTGTTAGGCTGCAGACATGCTTCAGATGAAATGAAGGCCCTGACCTTTTGGATTCAGCTTCTGTTTTGTGTCTCTAGGTGTGTGTGCACAGCAAGTGGTGGTGCAGACGGGTCTGATCTAGTTTGCTCAGAAAAGCACTCTGGATGTGCTGATGCTGGCTTCTCAGAATAGATTAGCTCATGCAGAAGTCTGCTAACATTGTATTGCTTCCAGTCCTCCCCAGACTCCTGCTTCTTGAGGCATCAGCAGCACAGGCTGACTTGAGGCATGGTATGGAGTCCCACCTAGGATGCTTTGGAAGATGCTCATATGATTTTTTTAATGTGAACAGAATGTTCATGGTTGATGGTGGGCAATTTCACCAGCATATAAAACTTGTTTTATGGGTGCATGTAACTGTCAAAGCTGTACTTCTCCATACAGTACAATGAGTTTTCTCTGATTCCGACCCTGTCCTGAAGTGCTTTTTCATTCAAGGGTGAATGAAATTGAGTACTTAAAATTGAAAAGTTCTTCAGTTAGTTACAATTACATTTCCCTAATGCATATGGTAATGGGAATTTCATTAGCAATTTGAGGGGAAATATGATAGTGAACCCAAAAGACAATAGCAGTCTGCATTTGGAAGTGTCAACTCCCTTGGAGAGAATGGCTTTGAACCTTTGAAAGCTACTTGCAAAATGGCTTGCATTTTGTGCAGATAGTCTTAGGGTTGCCTTTTATAGTGTGTTATTCCAAGATTTTCAGACCTTGCATTGAATTAAAGTGCTTTGAATGTGCTTTTTTTCTGCTTGTTTTTTCACTTAGTTACACTGGAAGGTCACTGAAGATAAAAAGACTAAATGTGCAGTCAAGGGCAAATCAGAACAGGTATGTACTTTTGTTGAACTTTGAGGAAGTTGTTAAACGTTTCACTTCAAGAGAAGTGATGTTAAAAGAAGAAAGGCTTCAGCTGTCTGAAATAAGAATTTTCAAATAATTACCTAAATTCTGTAATTAACTTTAATCTTTAGGAACTGTAGCATGCTTAGTCTTCTTCTATTTTTTAATTTTTAGTTCATTATTTCTTGCTTGTGAATATAATTCGAATGTTTGAAAAATCTGAACACATCCTGATGTTTGCTTAACACTACAAGTTCTTCCATTAAAATGATAAACCAGTGTTATTTTCACTGAGGTAATCAATAGCAACTGTTCTGTTATTGCAGTAATTCCATCTCGGCATTCAATTTTACAAAATCACTGAAAATTTGCTTTAAATCATGGTTTTTTCTATTATTAGGCCAGTGCTGTTTTACCAGTGTTTCACTAACTGCATATATCCTTATTGTGGTAACTTGGTGGATGTACCCCTTGTGATAGTCCTTGCTGGTGTGTCTGCTTAGACAGCTCCCTAGCACCTGAGCCATCCTGATCTCCTGCCAGCTCGGCAGTGGGGGCAGCTGTGCCCCTGGGATCCCTTGGTGGTTTTGGGGAACCATGGATTCCTTATGACTGCCAGCACACAGTCTGGCATGATAATTTGCTTTTCTGTGGAGATAGTTTACTTGAGGTGGTTGACTGTATGTGGACGTACATTCCCCCTTGTGTAGTGCCACGTCATTTAATGATACTTCACAGTGAACGTTTGCTGGGCAAGACTGAAGGTCAGGCTTTTAGCACAGGTCTCCAGTGGAATTTTGCAAGCACTGCAAATACAAAAAACAGTCCTACTCTATACTTGCAGGGATTTGACATAGGCACCCCTGAACCCTGGAGCTGTTCTTGGTTTAAAATGTTATAAACCCCCAAGTGCTGTGGCCAGGGCTGAGAAGCATCCTGCATTCATGGGACTTCTTGAGGGTGGGAGTGGGCTCTATCTCCCTTGGCTCAACTTACCGCCTTTCCTTCTACTGACAAACATCAGTACAATATTTTAGCACCCATTTCCTCCTTGTCTGCCTCTTCAGGATCCACTCAAGTGTTATTTTTGTTCTTCAGGTTCAGTTGTAGTTAGTTGTACTAACAGTCACATACAGCCATGATGAATGTGAGAGATGTGAATTTCTTGTATGTGCATGCAGCTCAGCAGATGCAGTGTGCGTCTCCACCAGTCTTCTGCAGAGATCATTGGTCTTGGTTGGAAGGGATGTTAAACCATATAAATACATACTTAGCCAAAGCTCCAACCTTCTCTTCCTTTTCTTCTTTTTCTGCCCCCAGTTTAGCAAGTCACACTTACTGCCAATCATGCTTTTTCCTCACTGCACTCATAACCTTTACTAGTCACACTTAAATTGTAGCCATGATGTTTTGCATGGTGCAGTAGTTTCAAACGAGTCAAGATATTAAGCCACTGTTGCTATTTCTTACCCTAAAATGGGCAGTCCATTCCCCAGCCCATCACCAGTATGCTGCACAGGACCAGCAAAAAGCATCTATTCAAGGACCTCATCTGGCAGAAAAATAATTTTGCTCTACTTTCCTCTCAGGTTGTTTACTTTTTTTCCCCCATACCAAACCCACCATGCAATCTCAGAAATACCTGGTTTAGCTTATAAGAAGGATAAGTAGGAGTAGTACTTGTACTTTTCTAAGTAGTTTAGGGAACTACATTACAGTGGTGTTACCTGTCTGCATACTAGCAAGAATTAAGGGATATGGTTGATACTGGTTTTTTCCCCTCAGTTTAAGTGGGTGTATGGAATTGTTTTTCTTGGTTATTATTCTGACCCTTGATGGTGTTTTTTATTCAAGGCTTTACTCAAAGTCCTTGTTCTATTTCAGAGCCAAAGGAATTTAGAAGTTTCCTTGGATGAAACAGCAATTTGATATCAAGGGCTGAAAATAAAGGACAGATAGAAGTTACAAAGCTTTGTAGCTAATTTAATGGTATGGTTTCTCTCAAGAAACAGCCTTGACTATTACTTACTGTTTCATCTAGGCTTACAAGGGATGACAAAATCTAAAACTTACTCTGTGTTTAAGTAATCATTCCTGTGGATGTGTCTTTGGAGTGTGTTTTCATGGGACAACTTGAGATGCACCCTACTGAACGTATGGTACTTGGTCATGCTACTCTATAGGTGTAATGAGGCAGCTGTGCACTGTAGGAAATCAAGTGCTGCAGGACTAGATTCTATGATTAGAGCTCCTGGAGATTGTAGGGATTGTGGTGTCCCAGTGGTGGTTGTTTCACCTTAACTTACTGGTGTGGTGTGGCATGGCATGGCATGGCATTAGTAGTAGCAACAGATGAGCTGCCAGCAAACTTTAATTGTTTATTTATTTTGGAATGTGGAAGCTATGGTTTGTCAGACCAGTCCTTTTCTCATTCTCTGTTACAGACAGAGTGTCGTAATTATGTGCGTGTCTTGCAACAGCTGAACAGCACTTTCCTCTACGTGTGTGGAACTAATGCGTTTCAGCCAACATGTGATTACCTGGTAAGAATGTACCTATGTTTTCATCCAGTAACACCTGTAATTCAAAAGCAGCTCATTTAAACAGTGAATTAATCTCTATTCACAAAGACTGTTGCAATTTCAGTGCTGGTCGTAATACTTAGAGCCTTTATTGCACTGTCCCACAGAAACGATAGAGAAATAAATCATGCTGTTCCTTTTTCAAAGCACTGTCTGAACTACTGTTTCATCTTGTTTAACTGCGAATTTTCTTTTTCTTAGCTTTCATAATTCTTTGTGTATTGTGCGTTAGCATAAAAACAATTTCTAAAACTGAAATTACATTCTTTGTGAGTTCCATTCATTGCCAGATCTCCCTGAAGTTTCACAGATTTCTGTCTCTGCTTGTCTTTTTCTGTTCCTGGCTATGCCACAGCTTCATAGTACTGAATGCCTCAAAGTGAAGTCTTGGTGCAAAATCAACTTTTTTTTTTTTTTTTTTCCTGCTGTTGACTCTTGTATCATTTTCCTTACTGTGGCTCTTAACGATTCTGAAATTGAGAAATCTTGTAATTGTTTGTTCTTTTTTGTCTCCCCTGCCTGCAACTGTGCTTGCCATCACCTCTGGAGCATTGCCAGAAGTCATTACCCCTCGCCTCCAATGTCTTCATTACACAGTATAACTGATCACTTCACCTCTACTGTGGCTACAGTTCTGTTTCTTTGTCCTCATTCCCTCTGTTTTTAAGGGATTTATAAAGTAGATGTCAAAGTACTCTGCTTTTTCAAATTCAGTTGGATTATGCACCCTTTCACAATTTTAACATGATTGCAAAAATTGGTGAATTCACTTCAGAAAGCATTCTTGATTTTAAAAACTCCATTCTTACGCAGGCTAATTCAGTAATTGCCAGCTCTTTCCATATATATCACTTAACTTCTCTGCCTTTCCTACTGTCTTGCTTTTTTTGTGTGCTCTTTCTTGAGGTCTGTCTGGATTTAACTTTTGTCTTCTGTTCTTTTCTGCTCCCACTGTCATGTCATAGAATCACATTTCCTTCTGTCTGCTGGACTCAATAAGATTTTTCTGAAAATGCATATGCGTTTTATAATCTTACAAAAAAATGCCTTTGATGAAAGTTGATGATACAGTCCATTATTTAGTGTTAATTTTTCAGTTACCTTTGCACAAGTCAAGTTTCTGAAAGAAAAAGTGCAAAAAGTTGTTTTGCAGTTTACAATTTAATTTTTTGCAGAATTTAATTTCCTTTGAACTTGGAGGTAAAAATGAGGATGGTAAGGGCAGATGTCCATTTGATCCTGCTCAAAGCTACACGTCTGTTATGGTTGGTAAGTTCAGACTTTGCATTCATCATTATTATCTATTAAAATTGTTCTTTTCTGCTGTCATTCTCCAGTCTCTCAGTATAAGATGGTAGATTACATGCAAGTTTTTTCATCTTTACCATCAATCTAGATGACAGTAAAATACTTATGTAGTCAACCTTAGTGTGTTTCTTAAAAGAAGAGCTTAAAATTCAAGGTTGTTTTGGAAACAAATTTCAAAATACTAATTTTTAAACTATATTTTTGGGTGTTCCTTTATAATTATTGTAATTTCAGTAAATTTAACAAGTGTATTTTTTAGCTGTCCTGAAGACAGAATAAGGAGAATGAGACAGAATAAGGAAGTGAAATATTTAATGCAGGTATATTATTGCACAGTTAGACACCACTAAATCTTGATTTGGTGAAACCAGAGTTTGTGGCAGTACCTTGGTGTCATAAGATCATAAATGAAATGCTAAAAGTAACATGAAACAGGAAGTGAGAAAGAAAAGAGTGAACTCCCTGCATTGTTGCCCAAATTCTTGAAAACTGAGTTTGACTCATCTGGTGACATAGAAACAGAGTAAAACAATTATTTCCAAAAGTTCTGAGGCATTTCTCAAGTAAATTTGCATGTTTGTACATAAACTGTAGGTTTATATGTTAAATGTTGAAGTACTGCAAAAACAGTGCTACTGTTGCCAGTTGCTTGTATTAGGGCAATAATAAACCCAAGTGAGGAAGTGTTAGTCTTGAGAATGGTCAGCAGAAATGTAAACTTGGAAGACATGTCTGGGGCAATTAGGAGGAAATCGTTGTTTATCTTTTCTTGTGGGAATTTTAAACTTACATAGTCTCCTGAAATATTTATGTACGCTTTTTGGTATCCAGTGCATAAGAAAGTCTGAAATATTTGGTTTTGTGTTAAAGATGAGGAGCTTTATTCTGGGACTTCTTACAATTTCTTGGGAAGTGAACCTATCATTTCACGTCACTCTCATCAGAGCCCTCTGAGAACAGAATATGCAATACCTTGGCTTAATGGTAAGTGGGCATGAGAACTGGCCCAGCTTTCTTCAGTGTCATGCTTAGACATAAAGAGCCTAAGTGTCTTACCTAGGGTTAGGGATAATTGTCTAATATCTTACAGAGAATGGATTACGTTACACTGGCATATACTTATGTGTGTGTGCCATCAAGATATTTTATTTTGAAATTTAAGGAATTTTTATCAGCATTGACAATAGAAACAGCTTCAAGAGATACAGGCTTCAACTTGACACTAAAGGGCTACAGCTTTTGTATCTACTCGTTCATCCTTGCAATAGCACAGCACAGTTATGATACAGTAAGGAAGAGAATTACTTTGGTCTAATGGATTTTTAAATTGAGCTGATGATGGTTCCTGATGATTTCAGTTCCTGAGTTTCAAAATTTAACAAGTTTTGCAAATGCTCAGAGGTTGCTGGCTTTCTGCCAAAGAGGACCAAAATAATGAAGTTAATGTATTCCAAAAGATGCATTTGGTCCAAAAAGTACAGGATACTGTGTTTTGTGAACCATGTTGTAGTATCATTTTTTGGGGGTTTAAGCTAGAAGCTGAATAAAGGATGGTAACTCTCCAGGCCCATAAGAAAACCATGCTTGAATGTGGAAGTAATGACATATTAGACCATAGAGATCTCTCAGGTACCTTAGTGCTTTCACAGAGGGTTTGTGGTTTTGGTTTTTTCACTATTTCTATTTTTTAAGAAATGCTATTCTTACTATGAACAGCAAACTATGTAGGCAAGTCAGTGACAGGAGAAGGTAAGTGTAATGTGGGGTTTGGGCAGAAGACTCCTAGAGGGTCTTTGAGGAAATCAAGTTAGCAATCTCATATATGATGTACAATTCTTCTCTTTCTATCTGTAGAGCCCAATTTTGTTTTTGCTGACGTGATAAGAGCAGATCAAAACAGCACAGATGGAGAAGATGACAAGATATACTTCTTTTTCACTGAGGTGTCTGTGGAGTATGAATTTGTTGGAAAACTCATGATTCCAAGAATAGCTAGAGTGTGCAAGGTGGGCATAGTTCAGTTTACTTTTATGAATTCAACTACAATTGTGTGTGTGTGTGTATGTGTTAAAAAGTATTTATTGTTGTGGACTTTTGCCAATTAAATGGAAGCGGTTGGACTCAGTGAATCTTGGTGAATCAGCAATTTTAATCAGGTTTTTTAGAACTGAGAAAGGCTAGTTGTTGCTTTTGGAATAAATAGTTGGTTTAATTTTGCACAGCAGTGAAATTTCTGTACCTCTGAGGATTCTGCCTACCCCTGGGGGAAAAAAACCACCCACCACAAAGCCCAGCAACAGAAAAAGTGTGTCTCCCGTGGCTTTCAATTTTTATTTTTCTTTAAACAACTCTAAGTCCAGGTCCCTGGGAAGAACTGACTTTGGTTGGAGCTGAGCAGATAGGTCTTTGTCAAGTTACTTTTAAGTAGCTGTGTGCAAACAAAGCTGTAGCTGTGTCCAAGTAGCTCTTGACTGTGGCACAGCAGATCAGACGTCATTGAGCTGCCAGAGCCTCAAGGAAAATGGTCACCAGCAGCCTGATTCTGTCACGTTTTCTGTGTTTAAGCCACAGCTTAAGCTGATTCAAGTATGTACTCAAACTGTTCATTAAAAATCTTACGCTGAAGGGTTTTTTTCCAGTAGAAAATGTTGATTTGACAAAAACTTTTCCAGTGGAATGTATCAATATCCTTGGGACTTTTTCTTCCAACAGGAAATTTATCTAGCTGTTTCATTTTGATGACATTGAAATGTTTTATTTTGACTTTACTGCTTTATATTTAAACATGGAAGTCAAAACATCAATAACAAGTTAGTGCCCTTGAGATTTCCAGCTCCATTAAACAAGCAGCTGGAGGCAGGTTTACATTGGACTTACTGTTATGGCTCTCTTCCCACTCAGAGCTTTAAAAGAGGGAGTATTGTGAAACGGAAGACTGTTATTGCTGTTGTTTGTCTGAAATAGAAATTCAATGGCAGGTTGCAAATCTATAATCATTTATACTTAACTACTTTCATAAATTTTGCAGATTTCCTTTAGAACTTTGCGTCACAGCATTGCATGATGAGTGGGAAATATTAATGGTGTTCAAATGTGCCCTGCTTTTTTGAAGAGAAGTACCAGAGCTACAGCTCGAGTAGCAAATATTTTAAAATATTTCAAGTTAATATATCTTGGCTTCTTTAAGCCTTGGTGTTGCAAATCCTTAATGAAGGTGGTAGCTGGATTGCAGGATTAAGCCATTCCTACGTTTCTTCTAATGAAATTATTATCAGGGATGTTTAAGTGTATATGGAAACATTAGAATGTAAATCAGTTTAGATGTCACAGAATAAATGTAATGTTACTTATATCTCTTAACTGGCAGTATAAAGCTTCCATGCTTATTTCGCTTATTCTAAGCAGTTTTTTTTCTCAGGGTACATTGCTTACCTCAATTTTTCAAGTGTTGCTGAAGTATTGTTATTTTTTAGGTCTCGTATATCATCTTACCTCTTCATTTTGATAGAAACCATTCTATTTTTTTCAAATCAGCTATTTTTTCTGTCTTCCTTATTTTTCTGCTTGTGAATGTGTGATATCACTATAGGTCAAATAGGAGTAGGACTCAGTAATTTCATGCTCTATAGCAGTGGTTCTTAAATACAGAAATGCTGCTAATTCACCTTACAAACACCTTTTTATTTTTTTTAATATCAAAAGAGGGACCAAGGAGGATTAAGGACCTTGCAGAAAAAATGGACTTCCTTTCTCAAGGCCAGATTGATTTGTACCATCCCTGATAAGAATTTAATTTTCAATATTATCAATGATGTTTTTATTCTCAAGTCTCCAACTTTGAAGGAACCAGTGATATATGGAGTCTTCACCCCACAACTGTAAGTATGGTATAGCCTTTTCCTGGTTAAGTACTTTTAATCTCAGCTGGCTACTACACAAGTAATATTTACTGCTATGATTTTATTTTTCTTTTTTCTTGAACTTTTAGGAATAATGTGGGGCTGTCAGCAGTGTGTGCATACAATCTGTCTACTGTAGAAGAGGTTTTCTCAAAAGGAAAATACATGCAGAGTGCTACAGTAGAACAGTCTCACACAAAGTGGGTACGATACAATGGGGAAATTCCTAGTCCTCGACCTGGTGCAGTAAGTTTCTGTAATCTTGGATCTGATGACTAGTCTTTATTTAATGCTCAGGAGTAAAGAAAGTAGAAGATATTAGGTAACATACTAAAGCTTAACTTTAGTTTGCCCTGATCTGGATACTTTCTCTTGTAAAGATTTTGTAGAAAAACGCTCAAGTGATTTATTCTGGACTTTGTATCTGGGAATTGAGGTGGGTTTTTTTTTTAATTTATAATTGAGTTATTTGCTAGTTTTGTATTTTCATTATTTTGTTACTAATTTTCTAGTGGTGAAATGGATGACAATATACACTAGGCAACACCAAATACTTTTTAGTTCAGGTGAACGGAAGTATAGCAATCTTCACATTGTCTCTGTAGGTTCAGCAGGTTTATTCAATGCAGTGCATTTCTCTGCAAATTAAAATGTTCATAGTTGGTCTCTCACACACTTTTCTTTCTCATGTTCCCTGAAGTCATTTTGTGGTTACTGCTGAATGAGGTGACAGTTAAAAGCAGTTAAGAGGCATAAGAGTCCAGAATGTGTTTTGGGCCCAAACAAAAATGTAGTCTGAAGAACTTCTTTACTTTGAGTGTGGCAGAGCATTGGAACAGGCTGCCCAGAGAGGTGGTGGAGTCTCCATCTCTGGAGACATTCAGAACACACCTGGACATGTTCCTATGCAACCTGGTCTAGGTGGACCTGCTCTGGTAGGGGGGTTGGATTAGATGATCCAGAGGTCCCTTCCAACCCTATATATTCTGTGATTAGTGTATCATGCAAGCCAAAGTGAGAGACCTGAGGATCTTCCTTGGTAGAATGTGTATAATCTAAAGATGTGCTTACTGCCCAAAATAATGCAGAGAGGAAAATGCATGTGGCTGCTGTTAATTCTCTCTGTTTTGTACAAGAAAATGATACCATGTGCTTGTCTCTCTCTCTTTTTTTTTTTTTTCATTCCTCCCACATCTGCTAGTGTATAAACAAGGAAGCCAGAGCATCAAATTACATGAGTTCTCTGAATTTACCAGACAAAACATTGCAGTTTGTTAAAGATCATCCTTTAATGGATGACTCAGTGACTCCAATGGGAGACAGACCTCAACTAGTAAAACGAGATGTGAAGTATACCCAGATTGTAGTGGATAGAGTCAGAGCACTCAATGGCACTCTGTATGATGTTATGTTCATCAGTACAGGTGAGTTCTGCAAAACTTTTTTTTTTTTAAGTGATGCACTGATTCCTTAGGCTGAAGTATGTTCTAAGTGAAACTCTTGAAACTTTTATAGTTACAGTCCTTGTACATCAGCTGATGTTTTCATTAAGGCCATGGTGAGTAGGTAGAGAGTTTTACATCCTTTGAAAAAAGATTGCAGGAAAATAACTGCAAAACTGCAATATATGCAGCAGATTAAGATAATCCATAAATTGGCATTATTTGTCCCACAGTGTTGTTTCTTGCTCAGAGTTCCTTATATTGGCATGTTTAATGGTGTCCATTGGCACAAAGTTATGTGAAGCCTTCAGCTAACAGCAAGTAGATTATTGGGATAACATAGCAATTGCGCATTTTTTCCCCTGCCTTTTTATTTGAAGGATCTTAATTAAATATATTGCTTTGTTGTTTCAGATCGAGGAGCCCTGCACAAAGCCATCAGCTATGAAAATGGAATGCATATTATTGAAGAAACACAGCTTTTTCCAAATTTTGAGGCAGTCCAAACTCTATTGCTTTCGTCCAAAAAAGTAAGCGCTATAAGCGTCACAGCTTTCATCTCATTTTGCTTTTCCACAAAACTTTTTATTACCACCTTGTAACCTTGTCATGATGAAAGAAGGCAGTCACTGTGCACAGAACCAAAAGCTGCATCTGTAACTCCTCACACAGCAGCAGTAGCACATATTACATGCTGCATTTCAGTGTGTTTGGTAGGTGGCAAGCTTCTGAAAGTATGTAGATAGGATGGTGGGTGGTGCGTCACAGAGATGCAGGTCTTCACTTGGATTCCTTGGGAGTAAGCTGAAGGCTGTAACATGTTTTAAGGTACCAGTTTTCAGGTTGAGTAATGTAAAAATCCTGACCTCTTGTGGCCATTGCAAATCTGTGAGGAAAAACTCCTCGGGGGTTTAGCAGAGGAGTGAAATATCTTTCTGAGGAAATAGACCTAAGAGAGAACAGTCTTGTCTAGCAGAGAGACTCATAATTGTGTAACTAATTGGTTTCTGCTGTCTCAAATCTTGCAGGCTCCTGCATAGTAAATGTATCATGCAAGCAGTCATGTTGGTGCAGCTCAGGGTGAGACCCTCTGGTGGTGTCCTGATACTCAGTACAGCACCAGCTGCAGCTGCGGGACACAAGCCTTGCTGCAGGCTCCAAACCCAGTCGTTCTGCACTATTAATCAGCTGCTCAATTTAACCCTGGAGTGGTTTTGTGACAGTGGGAGGATAAACATCATGTGCATTTAGCACACTAATTAGGCTTCTGGCCCTCGTTACTCAGACCTGCAGATCCATGAACGTCTGTGGCATTACTACCCTAGGCAGTGGCTGGAAGCATCACACCACTCACTTGGCAAAATTTTGGCGTTTCCTATGGAAAAAGTTTCTTTTGAAGTGTCTGGTAGCAATACCATACTAGCTATGTAGTGATTGATAAATGCTCTGCAGCTAGGGATTTAGGAATACTGCCAAGATGTCTTAGAAACAAGTTTTACTTTTGTGTGGTTTATTTAATAAAACTTTGCATTCCAACACAAGAGAGCTTTATATTGTAATTCCTTCATGCTCATCTTGTGTGCATATTTGTCCTTTCATCCTTATAACAGAAAGAGGTCTTGAGGACACAGACATTTCATTGTCTTTTGATAGACAAATGAAAACCTGTGGACTAAAAGGTCCACAGGTCCACAGACTAAAAACTTCTGTGTTCAGAACCCAGTACCTTCCCGTAAAAGCAGTGGATCTGTTTTTTCTGAGGAGTAGGAGGTTGGGTCATGTGCTGGAGTCATGAAAGCTGTTTCTGATGTCAAGACCAAAAGTCTGCACGACAAACATGAGTTTTTGAAGAGTGTTTCTCTAGTAAAAATCTTTCTTGGAAGTCTGCCCATCGCTTTGTGACCATATTTGTCCTGCTGGAGACAAGCAGTCTCACTGCAGACACGACCCCAGAGTAGATTTCTACATATCAAGATCCATACAGCTGCAGTACAGGAAAAGCCAGTCTATACTTGGATCTGGCTCGTTTGCTATGACAACTGTGGTAGGGTGCTGATAAATTAACTCGATATTCTGCTCAGGATGAAGCCAACCCACTGCCAAGGGGAGGTGTGCTGTTTGGCTTTGCATGCACAGCCTCCCAAAAGGACTAGAATATCGATCACTGGTGGTTTTGGATTGCAATGCAGGCCCCTTTCTTGAGGCTTTGTATAATAATATATAAATTCACAGGGTACTTTTAGCCTTAAAACAGATGAATGAAGTATGGCAGCTGTCTAGCTTTTATGAGAAGAGTATTCAGGATGTGACCTCTTCCTGTCGGGCTCAGAGTGAGACTTGTTTGGGAACCCCAGCAACAGTGGGTCAAACAGCTGTTGGGTTTATACCCCCCTCTTCCTAGGTGTCATGCCAGTGCCAGTATTTCCTTTGAATGCAATCCAGTGTTCCTCCTTGAATAGCAAGAGGCAGCTGCATTTCACTCTTGTAAGGAAGATGGTGATGTGGCTGCAGAGACCTGACTGGTAGAAGAGCTGAAAGTAGCAGGATTTCTTTGGGTTAACAGGAGCAGCAGCTGGTTCTACAAACAGCAACCCCCTTACCTGTTCAGGCTTGTGTGTGCCTGCTACAGTCATGTCATCAGCACAGGCTTACTTTGCCTTCCCTCCTAAAAGGACTATTGGTGCACTCGTATTTGTGGAAAAACTGTGTGATAAAGCCATGGTTATTAGACATGGTTACTTTCCATTCTCATAAACCGTATCTATTCCAGGTTTTTGGGTTTTTGTCCTCTTGCACTTCCAGCATTGCTGAATATTTTTGAGACAAGTCTCCTTTCCTTTCTAGAAATGAAAGCTAATAAAAATGCGTATTACCCTTGTGCACTGGTTTTTGCAATCATGGCTCTATGCATCTCTTTACTTTTAGTCATTTTAAAATTATTTCATTAATTGGATTATTTGGCTTTGTGAAAATGATTGGCATGGGTTTTTTTGTTGGGCTTTGTTTTATTTTAGGGCAGAAGATACCTCTATGCTGGTTCAAATTCTGGTGTGGTTCAGTCTCCAGTGGCATTCTGTGACAAGTACACCACTTGTGTTGACTGTGTTTTAGCAAGGGATCCTTACTGTGCTTGGAAACCCCTTGAAGCTTCCTGCATTGATATTTTTAAAGAAAGTGAAATTGAAAGGTAATGGTAGCCTTTGATTACCTCACACCTACAGTCACTACTGCATCAGTCTTGCCCATTGCTGATTGGCATTTTTTCAATTGAATGTTTTCAAATGCAATTTTTTTCCTATCCGTCTATGTCTGCTTGTGCTATTTGGATAAGATGAATCTTACTTAATACAAGAGGATGGGCAGGCTGTAGGAAACAAGATTTGAAGTTGTAATACTTGGACTTCCTTTTACAGGAACTGGATTCAGAACATAGGTGGAGATGCATCATCTTGTTCTGGTGAGTTAGTCTTTGAAGAGCTCTTTCACAAGTCTAGATAGAGTAGTGAAAGAGTTGTGTTTAGTTTGGCTTGGTTTTTTTGTGGTTACCTGGACAATCATTTATATTTTAATAGATATGAGATTCTGCTTTTGGTTAAGCTCAAGCATCTGTACAGCCTGCCTGTTGTCTTGAAATGTCTGTGTTTGTATACATTCCAGTGTGCAGTGCATAAACCCCTGAAATGAACAGGGGTATCTCAACAGCGACTTCTGAATGAAAGCAGTATTTACCAGAAGTACTTCTATTGCAGAGGCCACCGTCTCTGTCATACAGTATTTGACATTCAGCTGTGAGCCTTGATAAGTGCTTGGTTATTGCTGTTGGATCAGATGAAATGATCCTGAAAAAAGCTGATTTCATGGTGAGAGGGAAGGGGGCCTCGGAACATGATACAGAGCAGCCGAAGTACCCTCCATAGTCCTTTAAGGCAAGTAACCACAGGTCTGTCCTTTATCCTGTGTGCTGCTGCCACCAGATCGAGGAGATCTTAAAGAACAGTAGCATTACAGGAGATTTGTACTGCAGTAAAAATGGTTTGAAGAGTTTGATGTACTTCATTTTTATTTCTAATCCTAGCAAAGCATGGACCACAATGAGAGTTTAGCTTGTTAGGTCTTTTTGTTAATTGATAGTGTTGCACTGTGGGTTGTTGTCTCAAACAATGACGTGTCTCAAACAATGACTTGTCTCAGATGCATACTCAGTTGTGAATCAACAAGGTCTCATTTTTAGAAGTGGAGGCTGTCTTAGACTTTGAGTTGTCCCCTATCTCATTGTCTGTCTTGATGTCTTGCATGCAGCTGTAGCTTGGTATTTCACTGAGATTCTTGCATGCTGGCATCTTGGTTCAGATTAAAATCTGAATGTCTTAATTTTTACATTTCTGTTAAGACTGTTGTACGGTCTAGTGAAACATCTAGTCTCATTTAGAGCAAATGAGAATCATTGCTGATACTCTGCACGTTTATTTTGATGTTCCAGATAAAGTAAGAGAGAATTCTCTACAGCATACATTCAAGCATGGGAGCACAGCAGAACTCAAGTGTTCTCAAAAGTCCAATTTGGCACAGGTAGTTTGGAAGTTCAAAGATGATGTATTGCGAGTGGAGAGTCCCAAGTACCGTCTGCTGGAAAAGGCACTGCTCATCTTCAATTTATCAGAAGGAGACAGCGGTGTTTACCAGTGTTTGTCAGAAGAAAAAGTGAAGAATAAGAAATTTTCTCAAGTGCTGGCTAAGCATGTTTTGGAACTGAAAAAGATTCAGCATACCACGGTGGGTCCCACCGCGGCAGCTTCACCAACAGAAGGTAATAGAGATGTGACAAAAGTGTCAGCTGTATCAACAGAGGGGTCTACTGATCACACCTCGACCACACATATGGTACCAGTTACGACGGCAAGGGTAGTAACAAAGCCCGTTGGCCCTGTCCTAACAAGTGCAGCCTCTAACACAGAGCTCTTCAATTCAATTCCTGACGCGGTCCCAGAAAAGACGATGTTCCTCAAGTCAAATGATAACTTCCTGTTGATGTTCCTCTTCCTCTTCTTTTTTATTCTCTTCTTGTGCCTCCTCTCCTACAACTGTTACAAAGGGTACTTGCCAGGGCAGTGCTTGAAATTTCGCTCTGTCATGCTGCTTGGTAAGAAGAAAACCAAGTCAGATTTTTCAGATTGCGAGCAAAGCGTGAAGGAGACGCTGGTGGAGCAAGGCAGCGTCAGCCACCAGAGCGGGGACCAGCCGAAGCTGGCTCATGACACTGGCTATGAGACTGAGCCCGACTGTGGGAACAGCCAGCGACAGCCTGGGGATTCGCAGGCCCCCCGAGAGGCCAAGGACAAGCCCTTCGATGTCAAGTGTGAGCTCAAGTACGCCGACTCGGATGCGGAGGGGGACTGAAGGACTCAATCGTCCGTTTCGGGGTGGAGATCAGCTGCAGCCCTGTGGCTACTGTTGAGCACAGAGAGCATAGGTTTGACAGCTGAGCTGTAGTGGGGATTATATGCCTAAACTGTACAGCAAGCCAATTTGCATTCAGATTTCGCCAGATTAGAGAAGCAGTGTTCTTGTCGGCAGAGTGTAGCATCTTGTGTAGTACTGTCTTTTTTTTTTTTTTTTTCTTTTTTTTTTTTTAAATGGCCAGTTTCAGATCACCATTTGTTTGTTTCCAATTTTCCCCCCACCAAGCACTTCGCTATAGTGAACAATTACTTGCTTGTTCTTCCATAGGATAAAAGTAACTTTCTAATTCAGTTGGCTTTAAAAAGTACTTCAGTCTACACATATTAGCTTCCATTAAAAAAAGACCTAGTTTCATTTTAATTCCAAATTGGAAATTAAGTTTAGTTTATCAGATTGGTAAATTATAGATTTTGTCCAGATTGGGACATTTTTTTTTCCTTCTAGTGATTATTTTTAGTTTTATGCTTTGTGTTTTGGCAGACTAAGTCTCTCTAGTTGGTCGAAGTTATTTTTTTAACTGTTTTTTAAGTATCTTAAATCTTAAGGTATAATGGGGATAGCATTGGCTTGATTTGTTTAAGATTCTCAGGGATAATCTTGCTTAAAGGTTTTTTTCATTGCTGCTTTCCAGAAATTTGGGTACAACAATACCAGTACAAAACATGGAGTAACTTAAGGGGCAGGGTGGAAATAATAGCTTTAGGAATGCTTTTCCTTTTTTCTTGCCCCCACCCCCTCCCACCCCTGCAAGCTGAACATACTCGCCTTCTATTTTCTATACCAAACTGGATTTTTTAAATTTTTTTTTTTTCCTTTTTTGGGGGAGAATGAAACAGTACAGGCAAGCAGATGTCAGTTAGCCATGACACAGAGGGCTTTTGCACTGTGGAAGCAAAACAGGAATCGAGAAGAATTAACTACAATAATTCAGCTAGTGACTCGCTGGAATGGACTGTTAGGATACAGCCTGATGAGAAAACATTGCCAATTTTTTTTAATTATTTTTTTTTCAGATTCAGAAATAACTCAGCTTCTTTTTGTGACAAATCTTTGCAGCGTCACCTTTTCTGGATGACACTTTCCAATCTCCTATGCAACTGGAGACTGAAACTGGAGCTGCTCAATCAACCATTTGAACTGTTTATGTGAATCATGCCTGCAAATGTGAAAGTGTGCATTTGTTCTGCCTGGTTCACAGCAGTGCTGTTTGTCTGTAAAAGCATTTTGTGTGGTAGAGTCCTGAAGAATTGTTCCTCTCACTGTATCTTTTTGTAAATATTGCTAGAAGTAGAATATGTTTTAACAGTAGTATGCCTGGGCTGCTTTTCTATGTTGAACTTTGATGCGAACATAATTTAGACCATCTTAGTGTAAACAGTTTATATTTTATAAGATTCAGTTTGGTTTATTTTTCTATTTTTAATTATGTACATATAACAGAATAAATATTAAAATAAATTGTATCATGTCTTGACTTTTGTGAAACTTAATACAGTGACGCTGCTTTCCTTATTGCAAATCCCTAATGGTCCTTGTGGTTTCCTTTAAGGGGGAAAATATGAAAATTTTTGTAATTAATTTGAAGCAAATTATCTTCTCAGCATTAGTTGAATGGGTTATAGCCTGGGGGTCGGGGAGGGGCAGAGATTCAATGGATGAAGAAAGAAACATGGATGAAAGAGGAAAGCGCTCTCCTCTATGAGCCTTGGGACACCTTTTGTTGCCCTTCTAAAATTCATTTGTCTTTCTGCATTATTTCTTCAGTGTGTGATGTATTTCTTACAACTTTTTTCCTTAGTACCCTCTTTTTTTTTTCTTTTCTGTCCTCTTCTGTCACACAGCCTCATCTCCTATACCTTTCCCTCCTACTGGTACCTCCTTTTTGTCGTGTGTGGGAAGTGATTCACCCCCTTCACCCACCAGTACCCAGCCTGATGTTTGGTCTAGCACAGACCCTGGAAAGGTCATGTTGTTGCCACCTTTCCTAAGTGACCAGGCACAGCATATTGGTGTCAGAGGACCCATTCACCTCTTCTGCCAAGCCACAGGTAAGTTGGAGGACCCCTGTATAAAGTAGCATTTTCTGCATTAAAGGTTTAGATTTGTACTGTGTATGGTTTACTTTTTGAATGTTAAAAAAAAAAAGAAAAAAAAAGACCCATTTCAAGATGTATTGGCAATGTGCTCTAACCACGAATCTGGCCTTCTAAATACTGTACTGTAAAGTGTGTAAATGTAGCAGCCTACTGTAGTATATTAATAGTGAATTGACTTTAGTAGGCTTGCTTGCATGCTGCAAGAGTTCAGGGAATCGTGATTGCATATGGATGTTCAGTCAGTACTGACATCCTGTCAGTATGTACTGACATTTTCTCTGTCAGTATGTATGCAATTTAAGAAACACACTTCTGTTGGATTTGAATTTGGCATATTCTGGACTAGGTCAGTTACTCCTTTTACATCTTAACTTACTTCAAATAACAAAGTACTTACAGTAATGGCAACTTCCATTTTGTGAAGAGTGGATTTTCTGAAGTGTACAGGAGAAGAACAAAGCAGTCTTTTCTATAGAAATTCAACGTTTGTCTTTCAGCTTTTTTTTCCAGATAGTTGTTGCCTGTTTAAGTGAAATGAGATTTAATGGCTCTAACCAGGTTTTAAAATGTAACCATAGTCCCTAAAAGAATATAGATATAGATTAATTTTAAAAAGTAGTATTATTTCATATTGTTCTGTGAATTAGTGTGTATTAGTGTTGCATGGAATCAGATCAAAAGGCGTGAATCTTTATTAGAGTAGGTCCTAACAAAGGCATGATTTGTATTTCCATGTCTAAAAAGACCAACAGCAGGATCAGGGTTATTTCAGGTAATAAACATTTTGATGATAGAGCTGGAATTTGTTTTAACATTTCTTCGCCCAGCAATGTCTGTTTTAATGTGATACTCGTGTTGCTTTTTAAAAATTGTCAGAAATTGAAATTGCCTCGGTAGTGAAGTTAAGAAAGCAGCAGCAGTATCCTAAAATTAGCCTGTGGAATTCACTCCTGAGGAGATAGGGACAAGTAGTGGACGAAACTGTAATGAGATTCAGACACTCAAGAGATGCGGTGAGGACACAGGCAGGGGCAAGGTGAGGCGCCTGTGGAAGTGCTTCCAGCTTCTCTCCAAAAGCACTGAAGGACTGGGCTTTGTGTTATGGATGGAGATATTACACCCCTTGGGAAACAAGACAGTTGGCTGATACATCACAGCCTTCTCTTGCCCAGAATTACAACTTTATTCTATTGACTTTGGAAAAAAAAAAAAAAATCCAACAAGTGCAAACCTGCATACAAAACTGATTTAGATTATTTGCATGCTTCTGGGATCTGCATGTGAGGATACATAAATTTCCCATGGGTAGGGGTTGGCTAAGCAAGTGTGTTCACTATGAAGCTCTCTGCTTGGGTTTATTCATATTCCTGTAGATATTTATATAATCATCCTTGTAATAGAACTTTATTTCCCTCGGCTATGAATACAAGGTGAAATGTGTTTGCAAGGAGTAGAAGGGTAAAATGAGAGTGGCAGAGAATTACATGTTATACGTAGTCCTCTTGCATACAGGATGTGCTATCAGCAAGTGTGTGATGCAAATACATAGATTGCCACATCATCCAGTCAAAAACCTGAAGCTTAGTTTTAATTAAGTTTCTAACTTTATGGTGATTACTGAATCTCTTCCTTTTTTTAATTGTAAATATCTGCTTCAAGCTGTCTGGAATCTCAGCAGGAGTTGGTGAGTTCTCTTACCCATTTATTACTCATCCCACATGTTTTAACCTGAAGGCTCGCCTAAGGATATTATTTTACAACCTTATAACTGCCTGATTTCAGCAACCTTAAGTTAAAGTGGATACAGCACAAACAGACACTTGTCATGTATTGTTATCTTTTTCTGGAAAATGAGTTTTTCGAGAGTACTTCTACTCTCCTGAAAAGGAAGGAACACATCCCTCTTCACAACTTGCCTCCCAGTTTCTCTGCTCCCCTGAAGAGTCTGACATCTTCACATTTCTCCAAAGACCTGCTGGCTAGATATGTACTAGGAAACATTAGGTTTTCTATATACTTTCCCTAATAGAACTTTACTCTCCTGCTACCCAATTTTTAAACCCTCTAAAGACATTTGTTCCATTAAATGGAACAAAATACTACACTGGGAAGAGGCAGTGAGGTGATGATGTATGCATCTGCTTTACATTTCCTCTGCTGTGCTCTGTTGAATTTGGTTGTACTAGTAACAGGCTTTTTCTAGCAGTTCTGGTTCTGCTCAAAGATGTTTACTGATCCCTCCTTCCCCTGCTGTAGAGTAGTATGTCCTTGACCTTAACTTCATAGCTTAATGAGATACTAGAATATCCTGAGCATGCCGGACAACAATTTAAATGTATGTATAATCAGAAATGGTGCAAAATTTTATGCTTCATATTTGTATTTCTGGCCTGCAGATTCAGACTCCAAGTGTCCACAGTGTCAAGACTTACCCCTCCCTTAGTTTGTCTGAAGCTGGAGTTTTTCCATAACAGTTAACATAACTTTTCGATCTCATTAAAATAGCCTTGGGAGTGTGAATGTAGAAGTTCTGCAAACTCAGCAGTATACTTCAAAGGAGTTGTTATTTCCTGGAGATACTGAGATGCGGTGTATCTGATAACACCCACGTTCCCTGTGGTTATGCTGTTTTCATGGGAATACAAGAAAGCTTCCCACATCCATGCAGGAAAAGATCCATAACTCGCAAGAATCGGAGCCACAAGTGATTCACTACAGTTTTTCACTGCTTGGTGACACTGTTTCAGTAGTTGCACCGAAAGGTGTGCAGAAAGGTGTGGAAAATATGATGCGCTGCACTTTTACCAAGTGCCAAGTCAAACTCCAGACAAACTGCCTGCCGAGTGAGTCCAAATCAGACTTTTCCCCAAGTCTGTGTCCAGGTATCTAAGGGTTGGCTGCACCAAGTGCTCCTGCAACAGGGGTCTTGGCAGTAGGGCTCAAAAGTGCCAACCCCAAGTGTGTGCCAGCTTGGCCCCAGGAGGAGCTTGTTCATCAGAGAGTGACTTACCCGTGGAAATGAGTAAGCTTTCTCCCTGGAAGTGGCTTTGTGAGTCATTCTTGAGTGAGATTTTTAGATTAATTTTACATGAATCGCATCCCCCCTGATGCTTTATGGTGGTCTGGTTGGTTGGTGTGGGGCAGTGCATGGAGGTGCCCGCCACCCAGAGCAGAATGAGCCTGCATAGGAAAGTGCTTTCTGCTAGACAACAAAATATCTAGCACTGCAAATTACAGCCTTTAAATGACAACGTATCAGTATCTTAAAATGGAGGTCACTTTGGCCGTTACATTGTTCTACTCTAACGGGAACACAATATCAAATAGTGATTTTCCATGGACCTAAACTTCTGGTTTCTAACCGGTTGCAATTTCCCAGCTTTATATTCTTGTTGTGAACTTGTGAATTGTTGTGTAAAATAATCCTCAGAACATCTCCTCTTCCTGCCTTTGTTAATGACAATGATAATGATGTTAATAATTATGCTGTGGACAAACATACTAGTTTTTGAAACCTGAAGGTGTTTCAACCGGTAGTCTAGAGAGGAAGAGCTCTGTATCTGCCAGTACAATTCAATCCACTGCACAAATATTTTACATTTTCTATAATTTTAAAATTTTTATGTGGTATATTTTGAAGGTTATAAGGTGATGCTTTGTTGAAGCAATACCTTTAACTTTAATCTCTATGGTTGTTTAGTAACCTCTGGTTGGTTTATCCTTACACAGGAATGCTAGATTTGTCCTTTGTTAAACAGTTCCATAATCCCTCTTTATTAATTAGTTTCTCCATAGACCTTTGGTTTTTTATCTCGTGCTGTCTGTCTTTGGCTACAGTAATCTGACCGTAGCTGTTAATTTGTAATTTTCTAGTTTTATACCACTTCTTTCAGTGATTTCTGCACTTAACTGAACATTCGTTACTTAAAGGCATCTTGGTATGATAAAACCATTCCTTCTTCTTGATCAGTGACATGCTACTTGCTTTATTCTTTGAGATGCATCTGGAAGATAACTTGAAAAATTAAGATTGTTCCTTTATTAAAAAAAACAAACAACAAAAAAAAAAACCAACAACAAAAAAGGACATAAAAGTCTTAAGGTAGATCCATTTTCCATAAAAATCACAGACACTAACAGTATCCTTCTTGTTTCTTTAGATTGCAGTATGGTATCTTAGGGCTGCAGTCATCTTCCTATAATGTTGGCACTTCTTTTTTCAGACATCAGGGCCTGCTGGGGCCCTCTTACATCAGACCCTGCACGCAGAACCAGCAGTGTCAAACCCCTCTGTGAGTGTTGGTGCTATCCTCACTCTGATGGCTTCCTCCAAAGTGACTTTTGTAAGAAAATCGAAAATTAATTCGTAAGGACTATGACATGGACACTACATTCACGAAGGCTGGCATTGACAGCAGGTTTTGAAACATTTCTGTAGAAATTCATAGAATCATCTGGGCTGGAAGGGACCTTCAAAGGTCATCTAGTCCAACCCCCCTGCAGTCACAGGGACACCTCCAACTAGACCAGGTTGCCCAGGGCCTCACCCTGGCCTGGTTGAACCTCACCTTGAATGTCTCCAGAGAAGGGGTGTCAACCACCTCCCTGGGCAACCTGTTCCAGTGCTCCACCACCCTCATTGGAAAGAACTTATTCCTAATGTCTAATCTAAATCTGATCTCCAGTTTATACCCATTAGCCCTTGTTCTGTCATTGCTGGCCTTTGCTGTGCACTTTGATATGTGAAGGCTATGGTCACACTAAGAAATTTGTGGAAAGGCATGAAGGAACACCTTTTCCCATTTCTTTTTAATATATATTTTCTTGCAAGGGCTAGAACAAACTCAACATGAACTTAATTTAAGCATAAGGCACATCACGTTAAAAAAGAGGAGAGTAAGTATAAGATGTACAACTAAGAGTGTTTCCTGTCTTCTTCAAAAGATTTCCTTCACTTTTTTTTTTTTTTCCTGCTGAGTATACACCTTTCACAGTGTGTAGCAGACTGCTTTCATACAGGCTTTTCCTGTGCCATGAATAATAAGGTGTAGTGGGGAAAAACTTCTTCTTGTGTGACTTATGTTTTTAAAATTTATAAATTATCATAAGAAGAGACACTAAAATATCTATCTCCCCATGAGGAAATCACTCCAGTTATGACTAGTAGTTGTAGCCTGCAAATAATTTTTACTGCTGTAAAATGCTTAAAACTGCATATATGTTGTAATGTGTCCCATATACACACTTATATGCTCAGTGGTATATAAGTAAGTCTTCTTATGTACTCAATGTTAAATTTTATCAGTTGCATCATTTGTCAGCAGAGCGCTTAGGTAAATTATGCCCATTGCACGGTTTTTAAAGTTTTTGATTGGTATCTGCACAGTTGGAATAAACCATCCTTTTGAGAAAGCAATTTGTCAAAAAGTCTCTTTGAGACTAAGGAAAACAACAGCTGGCACCTCTATGAAGGAGAACCTCTGCGAAGCAGCAGCTTTGCTGCAAATGGGCCATTTGCAGACACAAACTGATTTGGTCACAAAACAGGCAGTATTCACCATCTGAATTTAATGTACACGTGATTATAGGGTGACTACAAAAGTGCAAGAAAAAGAGGTATTGTGGGATTCATGGCATCTCTTATATTATGACTAGGTATGTATAAAAGTAGTTTGCTTCTTATCAGGTTCTTTGAGATGCACATGTAATTTCTAAAAGACTTTTGGCACATGTCCTCTCTCAGGAGAGGGATTCACCGCTGTGTATTTGCCTCTATGTACCCTTTGCTTCCAAGGTTTTACTTGACCTCCCATCTCAGCCTTTCTTCTTCTGCAGTTCAACGTAAATATTTAAACTGTTTTTCTCTGTGCTAATATGCAACTCTGGTTCAGTAATGTCTCAGCTTGGAGCAGTACACTGGAACTAACTCCTAAACCCTGACTATAATTTGAGAAGCTGGATTTCCCAGTCCTGCCTAGTGACAGGTGGTGGGTTTGGACTGGTGTCGGAGTCTCTGGAGCACGACCCCCCTAAAAGAGGGTGCTCTTTACCTCTGAGCACCCACACCAGCCCTGTTTGCAAACCAGCTATCTGTACACTTATTTTTCTTGTCTTCACCATGAGAGCTAAAAACCTGTAGACTCATAATAATTAATCCCTTAGTGTGATGGCTGATTAACTGGGTACTGATTTGGAACCTGCCTGTCTCTGTTTGTTAACCATTTCAGCAGAAATTGTTTGCCAGAGCTGCTTCAACGTGTTGTGTGCATTGTCCCTGCAGTGGAGATGAAAATAAAATCTTATTTCCATCTCTTCTAGTCATCTTTGTGCTAGACCTGTCTGGCAAACAAAGGAGCAAAAGCAGTAGCTTGTGCTCTCTGGAGAGCAGGAGTGATTTCTGAAGGGCATGCTACTCCCTCAAATGTGTTCTCCAGTTTTACTCACTTTATTTTAAAACTTAACATAGTAGCCTTGTTAGCTGAGGGGAGGGCCAAAAATAGGTAAGCAAACTCAAACTGGAAACTGATTTTTTTTTTTTTTTTTCTGCTAGTCCCTAGTTCTAGCTTGCTAGCACTTCATTTATTCTTCACAGGAAATTACATGGGTTCCAAATCAAAACCTTTTTTTGAACCCACTCAGGATGTCTAAATAAGTGCTGTTCATGCTGGGAAACACGAACAGTTACAATTTGCATTTTCATATTGTAGGTGAGTCAGCCATTTCTCCAATCTGCTTTTAAATTGCATTCTGAGAAAGTAGAAGCCTCGTCCTACTTCCATCTGCATGCACTGTGCATCGCTGCCTCTGGTGACTTCTTCCAGTTTTTATACGGTCCACAGTGCACAGGAAGCACTTCCTCGTTTTAATCTACCTTGATAAGGCTTCATCAGTTTGCAGTGATGATGGTAACACAAATGGACTAGTAATTTAACAAAGGCAACAGGTTTTTGGAGGGGCATGTCATGCGTCCTTCAGTATTTGGTGTCTGAAGTAATACTTTTTGTTGGCATATCAGAGGTCTGTTTTTGTTGACTTTTTAAGTGATTTTTTTTTTTTTTACTTCATTGATGTTAGGCTGGTTTTAGTTTGTTTTCTGGAATGTACTGCCCCTATTTTAAAGAAGCAAAAAGAAACCAACCAAAAATAACTGAAAAAAAAAACCTGAAAAAACCCCACCGGTTATCTGAGGTACAGGCTATACATAGAACCATGTATACTGTTTTCAAAAAACTGCAAAGATGCTTGTCTCAATGTAAAGAGTCTTCCTTTCCCTGCTTTTCCCATCTGTTACCCTCCTGATTGCTTCATTTATTAGTTTGCTAGCTTGTCAGCAAGTGTTACTCAGGCACTTATAACTCAAGAAACTGTGACCAGCCTTAAATGTAACTTTAATTCATGTACTGTAATGAATTAACATTCATTAATTAATGCTGGTGGCTGTTTCCCATATTGATTAACATTTTCCTGTGCTGACTTTGATCTCTGATTTAAAATAATCTCCCTGCACTCAGAATATATATCTTTTTATTGCTGCTCTGGATGAGAGCTTCCTGAATATAATCTTGTTTTTTTGAAATCCCAGGTGTTTAGTTCAGTAGCACTCAGTACAAGCCAAATCTGCAGGTTAGATAGCAAGCAGTAAATCCAGATGCCTCTATTTTTCTTAAAATTAACTTTTTTAGAAAAATAAATTTGCTGCATGCCTTGAGCTTTCAAAGGGGTTTTGGAATATATGGGGGAAGGCAGAGGAATATTTTCCAAAACCTGAAATTTGTATTGGGTAGATTATAGGAATTTGTGAAAAAGACTTTTTGTTACCCTGCTAGAATTTTTCTGTGGGATAACCCGTCAGTTATCTTCACTGGATTTTGATTTGCTGTCATCTTTCAGAGATTAATTTAGCTGGGGAAACATCTAAGTGTTTCACTAAACAGCTTCATTGGGCGGCTTTTGAAATGCCTTTGCAGCTCTGCAAGCTGCCGTGTTTAGTGGGAGGAGCTAGCTCGGCCAGTTCTCCCTCCCTTGCAGGTTTATGTCAGCATGCCCTACTTAATCCATAATCTCTTGCTTTTAAATTAGGATCTCAAACTTTCTTGAAAGCCAAATGTTGCTAGGATTTGATGTGTATATGGCAAATACTTAGTTTGGTACAGTTCTAACGGGGCACGCTAGCCTGCTGCTCTGATTCTGCAGCTGTATACCTCAGTTCTTTAAGTCTGGATTGATTTATTTATTTATCAATTTGTTTTAACCTAATATCAAATTTGCACCAATAATTGAGTGAATACCATGGGAAGAATTTTACAAGCAGCTGCACTGTCGTAAACTTTTAATGCTACCTGCGGCTGCTGAAATTTTTACTCGTCAAAAATCTTGAGGCAAAATCACCTGACTATTAACTACACGACTGGTGCAAACCTGCCTCATGTGACTGGGGAGAACCCATTTTACCAGCAGAAACTGCCAGGACAGTTCCTACCTGGGCATTTCCAATTCACTCAAAGTGCTGAAAGCACAATTACAGAAAATAAAGTCCATATGGAAAAGTAGCAAACACTGACACTGGTAATTATGAAGGCTTTACACAGAGCAAAAGGGTTGTTCAGACAGTGAACCAAGATTTTTTTTTATTTTTATACCCTTTGTTAGCCTTTCCCCTTCTAAAATCATTAAGGCGGTGAAGTTGATTATTAACATATCTACTGAAAGTGAAGGAGTTAACTGAAATACCTCTCATTGTAGCTTAAGCATAGCTCCTTAAATATCTAGTCTCACTTGCTGTTCAGTTCTGTTGAATGTTGTTTTATTAAGCTGACTTAAAAATCTTTCAAGCAGTCTTAAAATGGAAGCCAAAGTAAATCAAATGTGTTAGAAATTCACATTTTAAACTCATGTTACAGCAACAGTAGCAAATACAGAGTGTATGTTCATAGTAATTTCCTTTATCTTCAAAAATATTTCTGTTACTATAAATCTGAATTTATCTTACTACAGAGTTGTAGAAAATTTCCATTTAACAAATGTGATTCAACATTTTTGCAGGTGAAACTGTTTTACAGTGTAGTTTTTCTGTTGTTCAACCCTGAGAAGGAAATAAAAGTAGAGAAAGTAATAGCAGTGTGCCTGAAATGCAGAAATAAACTGTAGTGAAGCATGAAGATCAGTAAAAAACCTGACTAGTGCTTGAACCTACATTTTGCTGTCATGTAATTCATATGAGTATTACTCTGTGGGGATTTCCAGTGCTTCTGACTGTGCAGAAAACAAAGACAGGGCAAAATCACCCAGTTGCAACTTGTTAAGGGCTGACCTGAAACAACACAGCTTGCAAAAATTCCCACAGAAGGAAACTGTTGGATTTAAGTCTTTTGGTGAAATATGTGTGTAAACTGAGCTTTTGGGATGTTTCTGGAACACTAGTGATCTTTTGCACCAGAAAGTAATGCATGTTCCCTGGGATGAACAGTAACATCTGAAATAAAGTTAAGGAAGTGTCCTGCACTGAATGTGCCTCTTCCTTGCACGGCCCTAAAATGGTATTTTTCAAGCTCATGGTTTTAGTGGTAATGGCCCTATTACCACATCTTAGGGATTGAACTACAGCAAATAAAACTTTTGAGCTTGTGGCTTTATTCGAGCACTGGGCTTTTAGCTTTACAATGCTAGAGTGGTACCTCTTCTACACTTGGAAAAGTTCATCCTGAGGCTTCTGCCACAGCACTCCCTCTTTTTCACTGCGGTCATTGGTCTTAAATTTTCCAAGTCAGCTTGGAAACACTATCACTTAATTTCATTTCTGTTTTAATGAAAAGCTGTGTCAGATTTATTGTGGCATCTGTTAGAATTGTAATCCAGAGTGGGTCTGAAGGTAGGTTTCCATTCTCTACCATTCACCCTTTTTCTCTGTATTTATAGTATATCAGTCTTCTAAATAATTTAAGAATTTAGTATGATATGCTGAGGAAGTGCACAGATGTAAAGACCACCTTTTCTTTTCTTCTCTGCCTACATGATTATCTACAATTTAATTAGCTTTTAGGACAGTGACTGAGAATCAAATCTTTTTCTAGAGAAAAATGCCACATTGTCTTCCAATCTGAAATGCTTATAGTAAAAACCTCTGTAGTAGGGTTACCTGTTCTCTAAAGAGATACTTGCAAAAACTTTATTTACTTTTTTACCCCAAATTTCTCTTTCTGTTGTCTCTTGCTAAGGCTAGTCTGCATTATGGGCCCTGAGGGAGAAATAGGCATGTTTCGAACATCAGAATTACTGCAAAGTTCTTAGTTTGGCCCACATGTCTGTCTTTTAAATTAAAAAGCTCTTATACTGCCAAGTGCACTTCAAGCAAACTTGCTAATTTTCTCTGAACAGCTGTTCTGTCCTCTGGGCTACTGTCAATCTCTCATTTATTCAAATTCTGTCTTCACAGGTTAAGACAAATAATAGCAACAAGGCTAAAAGATTAGATTGCTCTTTGTTGTTGATCCAAACTTCTTCCAAGTTGTGTCTTGCCTAATTGCCTCCTGTGACTAATGGTTCTGTGCTTTTTCCAATTTTGTTTCTTTATTAGTTCCAGCATCTTTGACACAGTGAGATCTTTAACTTTTTCCCCTCCTGGCCTTTATTTCAGATTTTGCAAGGCATGTCTCTGATGTTTCAGCTTTGTACCAGAAGATAGCTTGATCAGCAGTAGGTAACGTGACCTAGTTCTACAGTAAATCGCAAAGGCAGATAGTGCTGATGTTCATCATCTGCTCTATCGTGTTTGTGGGGTGAGCTCCCCCTTGTTAGAATCCACAGACAAAATTCCTTTATACATAAAAACTGATTTACAGCTTTGGCTTGACCTAAATTACCAGTGTCAGCTCCATTTTATCCCAGGTTTTTGTTTCCCAGAATTTCAGCTGAAGAAACATAAGAAACATTACCATCAGCCATTTATGCTTCTGAGCCTAATCTTGAGGTCCTCTAGGCTGTTGTTTTCTTTTCAAAGAATCATTTTGAATTTTCTTACAGAATAAGATAACTGGTGTTTTTACAGGTCCAGGTGACTCCTATTTCATCTGGAAGAAGAACAGACAGAAGATGAAGGCATGTATCAATGAGCAATCTCATACGCTGTTTGATGGCAGAGTGCATGTTCTGAGTTGGGTAAAAGATTCAGTATCAGAAAATACAGAATATAAATGTACATTCATCTCAAAAGTTGGGAACACAACATCAGAAGTGCACATCACAGTAGAAGATAAAGGTAGGCTGATTTTGAATGTATACTGTATTTGGCCTGACCCTGATATGAGTAAAGGTCTGTAATTTCCACCCATAAAATGTGCATATCTGAAGATGGTGGTAACTCTTGCTTACTGCAGAAGAATCTGCTTCAGTTGTTTATGAAAAGGTTTTAGAGCTACAAAAATTCTTTCTTCCACACCATCACAAAGGATTAACCTGCAAATTATCAATTATGATCTAGAAATTAACCCAAAACTGCTAAACTCATAGACACAAACCAAAAGTCAGATAAGTACTAGAGTTAAAAACAGATATTCTGCCAGAACATTACAGGGTAATGTAGAAAAGTGCTTTTAATGCCAAGGAAGTCAGATGGTAAAGTGAAACCCCCATGACCCAGGATTTTAAAAAAACAGATGATTTGTAAACCACCTGTAGTTGGGTGAGGTCAGTTCCTACCTCTTCACTAATCTGGCAGGAGGTCAGTAAGCTAACTACAGCAGCTGTGCAAGATCTTTGGGTACCCAAAAATGACCAATGCAATTTGAAAATCATTTACAACTAGCCTTTAAGAACTTATCCAGGCCTGGAGAAGGTCTAAGTAGTCTTCAAAAAGGCAGCAAGAGCAATGAAGATCATATAGTACAGATTTTCTTGGCAGAGTGAAGGAAAAAATTGATTAGCTGGTTAATAGCAAACATGAATTTGTCAAGAACAGCTCAACCCTTCTTTTTTTCAGTGACGGAGAAAAAGAGTAGGAGTTACACAAGTTGCTTTGATATTTCTCCAGTTACTTTAAAATCTGCCTCGAAAGCAGAATGAAGAACATCTCAATGGAACTGCTGTAAATTTAAAATAAAGGGAGACCTCCTAAAGGGGTAAAATACAGACTGTGCTCCTAAAGCATTATGTACTGTTGCTAGTGTTCTGAAGGATCAATAGAAAATGTTACACCTGTGTATGTCACCACCAGTGTTACATTCTGCCAGAAAAAAAATGCCTGACAGGATTAGAACCAGAATTTTATCATGATGCAGTAAAACAGCCCTTCTTAGGTATTCTTCTTTCTGTTGAGAATTAATTACATTACTGAAAAAAGTGGGGAAATTACAGATGGACAGAGTCAGCTCTACCATAATCACTCTTCTCTGCAAGCTCGGTGTAATCTAACTGGAAATTCCTGTGCTTCTTAGATGGGTTTGAACGGTAACATAGAGGTTGTATTTTCTAGACCTCAAATCACAGATAAAGGCACTGAATCTGTTTACCCTGGAAGCAATAAAGTTCGCTGCAGAGGAGAAGAGACATGACCATTTGAATAGAAATTACTTCCAAAATAACATGAGAGGACATAGAGCAAAACGAAGCACAAGGTGGTAGCTTTTTTTCCTTCTAGGTCAGTCCTCCACGGGAAGTATGGCAACTGAACAGAGACAACACCCAACAAAGAGCTCATGGGTCAGGATTAAAGGGAGCACAGGGGCAGGTGATGTTACAGTAGGGGTCTGCTACAGACCACCAGATCAGAGCGACAGGGAGGATGAGGCCCTCTATAGACACATAGGAGCAGCATCGCACTCACATACCCTGGTCCTCATGGAGGACTTCAACCACCCTGGTATCTGTTGGATGGACAACACAGCAGAGCACAAGAAATCCAGGAAGTTCTTGGAATACATTAATGATAACTTTCTTCTTCAAATGACCAAGGAACCAATGAGGAAAGGAGCCGTGCTGGACCCTGTCCTTGCCAACAAGGAGGGGCTGGTGGGGAATGTCAAATTCAAGGGTAGCCTTGGCTGCAGAAACCACACATGGTAGAACTCAAGATTCATAGGGCAGTCAGAGGGAGTGCAGCAAGCTCACTACCTTGAGCTTCAGGAGAGCAGACTTTGGTCTCCTGAAGGACCTGATTGGCAGGGTGACATGGGAAAAAAAATGGAGGGGAGAGGGGCCCAAGAAAGCTGGTTGGCATTCAAGGATCATGTCCTCCAAGCTCAGGAGAGGTGCATCACAAAAAAGTAGACAAGGGCAGAGCAACAAACGTCATCTACCTTGGCAGAGCATTTGACAGTGATCTGCACCACTAGCCTAGTCTCAAAATTGGAAAGTCATGGGTTTGATGGATAGACCACTTGGTGGATAAGGAACTGGCTGTATGGTTGTACTGACAGGTTGTGGTCAATGGTTCAATGTCCAGTTGGCAGCCAGTGATGAGTGGTGTTCCTCAGGGAGGTGGTTACAGGGTCCAGTGCTGTTGGTGACACGGACAGTGGGATAGAGTGCATCCTCAGCAAGTTTGCTGACGACACCAAACTTGGTGGCATGGTTGACACAGAGGAGCAAAGGGATGCCATCTAGAAGGACCTGGACAAGCTTAAGAGGTGAGCTCATGCAAACTGCATGAAGTTCACAAGGCCAAGTGCTGGGTCCTGCACCTGGGACACGGCAATCCCAGGCACAAATACAGAGAATGGTTAGAGAGTAGTCCTGAGGAGAAGGACATGGGGGTGTTGGTGGAGAAGAAGCTCAACATGAGCCAGCAGTGCGCACTGGCAGCCTAGAAAGCCAACTGCATCCTACACTGCATCAAGAGAAGTGTGGCCAGCAGATTGAGGGAGGATTCTACCCCTCTGCACTCATGACACCCACCTGGAGTACTGTGTCCAGCTTTGGAGTCCTCAACAACACAGGAAGGACATGGACCTGTTGTAACAGGTCCAGCGGAAGACCATGAAGATGATCAAAGGAATGGAGCACCTTCTTTATGAGGACAGGCTGAGAGAGCTGGGTGTGAAGAAGACAAGGCTCCAGGGAGACCTCACTGCAGCCTACCAATACCTGAAGGGAGCCTACAGAAGAGCCAAAGAAGGAGACTTTGTCAGGAAGTTTAGTGACAAGAAAGAGGGTAATGGTTTTAAATTGGAAGAGGGTAGATTTAGATTAGATACTAGAAAGAAATTCTTTACTGTGAGGGTGGTGAGACACTGGAACAGGTTTCCCAGAGAAGTTGTGGATGCCTCATCCCTGGAAGTGTTCAAGGCCAGGCTGGATGGGGCTTTGAGCAACCTGCTCTAGTGGGAGGTGTCCCGGCCCAAGGCAGTGGGGTTGGAACTTGATGATCTCTAAGATCCCTTCTAACTATATTCTATAACTATTCTATGATTCTATGACCTACTACTACATTATGTAGTTATATATTCATCCCATGTACAATTCTCAGATAGTGCTGATCTGGATGCATGGACCAAAGAATTTGATACCTGGGGAAGTGCCATCATCAAACATGATAAGATGATGCAAAACTGGAGGAAAACATGGGTAAGAATTTTTGGAGACAGTATTTCCTACAGTGCTTTCTACATGATGTCCTACAGTTCATTTTATAAATAGTCTTTGATATTTTTGCAACAACATGTATTTAGTTAACAAAAGTATATTCATGTAACAAAACCTATAACAAAAAATATAGTTATGTACATCCATTCCTGATCCTCTCAGCAGTATAATCTGCTCTATGACGTATATTACAGTTATGTCATCTTGCTTCTTCAGTTCATTAATCAAATGCTAATCAGTCAGTAGTTCTCATCTTGCCCAAAACATTAAACCTATGTGTACTGAATATAGTAGATTAACTTCATCCCATCTGTTGCCTAATGGGATTGCAAAGACTACTGGACTTCTTAAATCATACAGTTCATCAAAGCTGGCCTTCCTTAAAAAAAAA
Source organism: Scolopax mira (assembly GCA_004320125.1). Lineage (NCBI taxonomy): Eukaryota > Metazoa > Chordata > Aves > Charadriiformes > Scolopacidae > Scolopax > Scolopax mira. Next base: position 171,432 of record BJBW01004982.1, read on the forward strand.
AAAAAAATAGACCATACTTAGCTTTTAATGTTTTTCTCCAATGGTTAGAACAAAGATTAATTTTGATAACTTTTGGATATGACACATACTTATTGCAATTGGAATAGTTAAGATAGACAACCTTTTAACCCCATGTTATTTTTTGAAGCAATAATAACACATCATTCTGAACTTTTTCTCCTTCAGGAGAGCTGCAACAAGAAAAACAGCCTCTAATAGATAAAGGAATGCAGAGGCTAGAAGGAGAAACGTATGCAAGCCAAAGTACCCAGTACTCTTAATATTACAGCATTTAAAGAGATATTTGAGAGTGCTAGTGATGGCATTAAAATTGATATTAAGCTTGAGGCAGAAGAGGATATCCTTATTGCATCAAAGGATAACTAAATTACAGGCTACAAGAAAGGCCACCCATTCCATGCTGGAACTATCTCTGATTTTTTGATGCCATTTATTTCAGCTTAATGAAGAACAGGAGTGGTTTCAGTAAGACTTGTGCTGCTTAAACAATATATGATGATATATGGCTTCTGTTTTGAGTTCATCGAGCACGCACATTAATTTTGGGCTTGAGAATCTTGGCATACGACCTAGAGATTAAAAATAAGATGCGGCTCACATTTATTTAAAGACACTTCCATGCCCCCATTTCTTTTCTTTTAATGTGTTTATCGTTATACTCTGTTCCCAATGTTTTGAAGAGCATTCCTTTCTGGTGTCAGCAAGCTCATTTGTTCAAACACATTTCCTTTGGTAATAAAGTTTCTGTATCAAATAAAGAACCTAAAGCTCAAATAAAGACTAATGCTCAAAATATAGATAGATTACAAAGCACCCAAGTTAAAGCAAACACTTTAGTTTTTCCAAATTATTCTTCTATATTTGAGAAAATAGTGGTAGCTTAAAAAAACTTTATGTTGAATTCTAACAATTGCATCAAGTTCATCTGTTCCTACAGAACTGCAAACTGAAAATGTATCTACTTAATCTACAGTGAAATTATTTTAGTGCATTACTGTTCAGAATTTTGTCCTTCTGCATCTAATAAACAGAACTATGAGGCATAATTCAAGTGTTCTGTCTTATTTTCTCAGTGGTTTTTAACAATTTGGAAGTAAATTGATACCTATAGAATCACTATAGCTTGAGTCCATGGGAATAGCTGCTCTTAGAGCAGAAAGCTTTATATTTATCCCTAAATTATCCCCTATTAGGTAAGAGTGAAGAGAATGCTTTCTTCAGTGTAGGAATAGAAGACCTTCCTCAATGACCCCTTTCCCCTCAATGACCCCATTCACCCATGAATGGCTGATGTCACACATACAGGGTGAAAATTCTTACACAAATCATTTTCCCAATTTTTCACATTGAAAATCATAATATATATAGTCTTCTATACAGACTATAGACTATATATATATAGTCTTCTGACACCAGTGTTCAACAGAAATTTTTTCCTCATTGTGTTTCTCTTATGACATCTTTTATGGCTAAGAGACAACTTATAAAAAGACTCTTCTTGAATTGTCAGAGAGATTGCCAGATTTTTTGTTTAGATCAAGTCTGTGAAAAAAAAAAAACACATTTGTATAACAGAATTAGGAAACACAGCTATGACCCCTTATAAGTGACTTTTTTTATATTCTAAGAGCAAGAAATAACTCCCTAAGACTTTGAACAACCTATAACGTTTTGAAAGTAACTTTTCATGCTCTTCTATAACAAGACAAAATAGAATATAGGACCCAAACTCCAAAAAACCTGTTACTATAATCTTTATCAACTGGTCCCCATTCCATATAGTGACTAGATTTAGCAGTTTGATACACATCTAAAATTCTGAAAGTAGTATAAATATAAATAAAGCAGAACTTACCTCTGGATCAAGGATATCTGCTAGCTGAAATCATCTTTCATGACTGGGATCTTTTAACCTCAATTTTCACTGAAGATTAGAAGAAGTTAACACAAAAAGATCATCATAACTTGTGACCAACTGTGTATTTCAGCTTAAGGCTGGCTTACCAACATTCTTCCTCAAAACTGATATTTCAAGTATCATTAAGTGCCCACAAGAAGACTTGAGTCACAGTCATATATCATAGAATCAATATATTGTAACAGATTTTATACAATTTACATTCTACAATTGGTTGAAATTTCAAAATTATTTCAAGTTTTTATGTAACTTTTAACTTCACCAGGTATCTACTTTCCAAAGTGTTGCTCTACAAATGTTCACTGTGGTGAAGCACTTACAGTCACTTCTGAGAGATGCTGGCAGCAGCACATAGCATCTATATCATCTTTCAGAACAGCTGAACAGAAGTTCTATGTGCATCTTCCAATTGCTTTCTTTAGGCTTGTCCTCTTATGTCTGCAGCTTGTGTAAATAATAGTATTTACATAGGACATTTACACTGCACTAAGGTGCTCCACCACCATTATAAGCACATTTTATTTTTAAAATTTTATCTCCTGTGTTTTCCCTTCCTTAGATACAAACTGAGACTAAACAAGAACTCATATATATACAGCAACACAACCCCAAAGTGAAGGAATGAGAAGTCTGTCAGCAAACAGAAGGTACAGATAGGATAGTAGGATGGCACAGCTGCTGTTCTTCAAGGACAAACTAGTCTCAGTAGCAGCAGAATCATCATCATTGTACTCTTAATCAACTTTGTAAAATTTCTAAACAAAGTGTTTTCACATCAGGAATTTGAGACCTTTGTAGTCAATGTTCTCTCCATTACACCAGCTGTATGATCCCAGAAGAACAAAATACCACACAGAAGAGCTAATTGGGAAACTTTGTCATCCAGGCCTTCCATTATCAGTTTCAATGAACTTGAATGAGTTGCCTGCCCAGAATTAATTTCTTGCTGACTGGAAGAAAGGGACATTGATGCCAGCCTGCCCACCTGAGCAGGTTTATTTAGAAGAAAAAACCAAAAATCAACCCCACAATCAAAAAACAGTTGAAGTTCTTTCAACAAGAGTTAAAAATAAAAAGCTACTTTCTGCAAGCCCCAATCTTCTGGCTCATGGAATTTCTTCCTAAATAAATGTATCTTTCTAGAAAGTTCTTTTGGTATATTGCATCAGTAACAAATCAATGCTAGTCCGTAAAACCACTAAAGTATGTCAAGCCAATTTAAGTGGTTTGGGGGTAAGATAATTTGCTGTTGTCATCTGCCACAGTAATCAACAAAACACATAAAATGTAAAAGCACTACCCAGTGCCTCATGTGTTCCAGTGTGTTTTTTTACTTAGGGATTCAGAACATAATTCTTATTTTTTTAAATTTTGGTACCCTCTTCCTGGGGATCTAAGAAAATCATATTAAAAGCCCAACAGTTCTTTATTTACTGATGGTCTTCCAAATTCACTGTCGCCATGTCAGCAGTTGCACTCTTTTCCAGTTCCAGCGCGTATGGGTTATACTCTTCTTCAAGTTTTCTCTTCCAGATTTTAACTAGGGAATATTAGAGAAAAAAAAAAAACAAACCCACAAACAAATAAGTTACTGTAAAATACTTGAGGAAAAATTTAAAATGAAAAGTCACACTGATTCTCTACTTCCTACTCAAAGAAAGTGCTGAGATGAGTTGGCACATGGGCATGTTGGTGTGTACACCACATGACATCAGATGACACATGAAAGAATAGTTTAGAAGCAATGGGATCCATTGAGGTCCAATTTTCCAGCTCTCTACTCAAGCAAGCCTAACTTTGAAGATGGACCCAAATTTAAAAAAAAAAATAAAAATCAAAAGTTTTCAAAACTTTCAAAAAAGTTTTAAATTGCCTAGTATCTGTGATTACTGTCATTGTCTGGTGACTATTTGAGCAGAGCTGGAGGAATGCGTTTCTAGAAGTAGAAGACCCCTGCAAAACATGAACAGTTTCAGAACAGGAAGATGCACCTCAGACAGGCTTCAATACAAAACTTAAGCCCACCATGCTTGTATAATATGCACTTCTAGATAAAATCTCAAGAGGTTTTTTTTAATAGAAATATTAAGGAGATCTGTTAAACCTCCTTGGACAAAGCAATGAATACCACTTGCCATCAGTGGATTTCAGAGAATAATTTTCTCTAAGACATCTTCAGCTGACCTCAGGTTTATAAAATTAGAGGGGTGGGGGGAATTCACAGAAAAACAGGATTTTCCCCCTTACTAATCACTTAAGTATCAGGTGTCATTTGTTTCAAATGGTTTTGGTTCAGTTTTCATTCAAAGTGCATTTCAATTTTACCAAGTCAGTAAATACTCACTGTAATTTGGTACATCTTCATCAGAATCCTTGGAAGATGTTTTACCAGTTTCTGATAAGCCATTTTTTTCATATTCAGTGGTTAAGATGTTGGGTTTGGTTTCTCTTGGTTCTCCTTCAGCTTCTTCCTCTAAAGCTGCTATCATATCTTTGTAGGCCTTCCTGGCCTCTGTTGTCAATTGCACCATTCTATGAAAATGGTCCTATGGAAACATAAAATATTAGTAAAGGTTAAATCGTACTTAAAGTTTTAACATCTCTATGAAAGTCTGTAATGAATATTCCTTACTCAGAACATATACGTTCATATATAAAAGTTGAACAGCTAAATATGTATAAAGACATGAAAAACAAACCATTTATAAGAATGTTCTAAAAACACCAATTCTCTTAAAAAAATAAAAATTTGGAAAGAGATCTAGATGGAGAGGATGTCAGGAAGAGATGACCAACTACCTTTTTGAACAGTGCTGAGTGGCTGTACTTCCAAAATCAAATTTTCATATAAGCCACTAACCTGGCATAAAGAGTGTAAGCATGCAAAAGCAAAACAAACAAACAAAACCTTAAAGTCAGAGTATTTGTTTCCCTTCCAGGTAAAAAGTAAAGCTCAAAAAAACCCTGAACCTACATATTTAGCTTACCTGAGCACCATCATAGCTAAAAATCCCGACGACACTCACAGGCACTGCTTTGTTCACACAGCGGCCTAGGGTCTTGCGATTAAGGGCAAAAACAAATGGGATATTTTGTTCACAGGCACAGTCAATAATGTTGTGTAGAGTCTCATCCAATCCACCTGAAGCAGACAAGAGAATGAGAAAAGAATGACACCTGTTCAAGGTGATTATAACTAAAGGACAGTACTGTTAAATGTTGGCAAAAAATACCTCAAGAATATGGGGTATTTTTGAAACTACAAAAGTTTATAGGAAAAAAATACAAGGATCTCAGTAACAGTGTTTGATCTCCATTTACAAAGTAGAATTTGACAATTTTTCTTATTTTTTAATTAGACTGCTAATATTCCATATTTTGTTATATGTGTAGTATAGTCTTACATAGTATTAAAAAGAAGAGCCAGCTCCTAAAAAATTATTTTAAAGTTAGTAGAAAGTAAAGACAATAATTACAGCCAATTTTAAATAAACTATAACTGACAACTTATTGTTAACCTGTGGCCTAAAAGACTGAAACAGCAGGACTTCTTGTGGTGACACAGCTGGCTTCAGTGACCTTTGTGTCTTCTCAGCTGTGCTAGTACAATCTTTTGCACAGTTGCACTGCAAATTGATAAATAAAAAAATTCTAGTTTCATATAATTTCCACCACCCCAAATAGTTTTGACTCAGCTCACACTTCAGCTACGTACCAGTAAACAACCCAAAGGAAGGCAGGTGATTATATGACTGGATTTCAAAGGCTACTCAAATAAGTTCCTCTGATAATAATACTGACAATATTATATGAAGACTGCTTTATCACATTTTTTATTAAACAAACATATGTACTTTTAAAATTATTTACCCTTTGACTTAATCTTTTCACAGTTGGGAGAGATGATAACGCACTTCAGTTTTTTCAGCTTCAGATGTTTCAAAACTTCTCTCAGACCCATAACAAGTCTGCGTTTGATCTTGGCCTTTACTGGGTCTTTCTGATACAAGCGATCTTGGAAACGAACCAGTTCTTTTAAGAGATCTGTCACACAACTGTCAACTTCTTTACTAAGTACCTGGCTGCAATAACTGGAAGAAAGAATTGGCTAAATGTTAAACCCCTAAAATTACTAATATGTAGCACATAAATATCTAATATGTAAAATAGAAAAAAGTGGTCTTTGTCTTATTTTCCATTTCCACTCCAAACACACTTGTTATATCATGAAAACATAAATTTACGTAACATTTTTTTCAGTACCTGAGAACTTACAGAAAGTTTTGTTACTTGTGGCATCTGGCTCCCCTACTAAACAATATAAAAAATACATACATACACACAATAAACCTACATATATGTTTTATACATATTTGTATATATGTACATGTTTTTCTGTTGAAGCATTTTTCTGAGGGCATTTATTTTGATCTATATAAACCAAACCACAGCAAACAAAGTATAAAATTCTAATATTTCTTAACACAGAAATCTGGTTCCTCCTCCCCAGGTTCATAGTTTTTGTCTAACATCCTATTTCACTTCTCAACTACAGCCTTATTGTGTTCACAAGGAAAGGTTAAAAACAGATCTATTTCATACTTCCAGTGTTCCATGGGGAAGATCAGGGTTCCAAATTATTTCCCTCCACAGATTTTACCCCAAAAAAACATTCAGTAAAGAAAGGTCTCAAAGAGAAAACCTAAAGATATCTCAACTGCACAGGCAACAATGTCAACTGGCTAGTCACATTCTTTACATTTTTGCCATTGGGTCTGGCAGAAGAAAACCAAAGTACACTCTAAAAATAATTAAGCTGTAATACTCTTTTCCTTAAATATTAAGCTGGCACTCCATTTATTTAAAATATAGTTTAAAGCAGCTGCTTATCCTTCCTTAGCCTCTAATGAATTTTCTGAATTTCTGATCTTTTTTTTTCTTTCAAGGAACATGCACTTTGAAGCAAGAATTACAACTATGTACAGACTATTTATCTGGATATCATTTCTTTGTTTTGTGTCAGCTTACAGAAAAACTGAAAAAAATTTAGAACCTTCAGTCTAAACTCCAGTCAATGTTGCACAGAATGCAATTGAAATACCTTGCTTGACAAATGCTTTATCAGTGGTACTGTGGAAAACCAGACATCAATACAATTGATACTTACTCTCTAAACTTCCTGCTATGGATTTTTGGAAGACTGGAGGTTAGCTGCTTTGAATTCATAGAACCTTCTGTAGATTCCTTGATCCCTGTATTTTCCAGAATCCCTTTGTCAAGTTGTGTTCCAGGAACAGCTATCATGTAAATAAAATTTTTTTCAATAAAAGGTAGACCAAAAAGCATTGTGAAGAGACTAACTTGTCAAGTATGTCTTGAAGAGTCACTACTTCGGTATTACAACAGCCTTTGGTGGTAGGGGAACAGGTCATACATTTTTTCTCTCTTAGTTTTTATTACTATATCTCTTTTTAAACAGACTGACAAAGAGATGCAGGGACTCTCGTTACAACGTATAATAAATCCAACAGGGATAAAAGTATGGAACGGTAATCAGAATCTCAATTACTCAACTACATTAAGTATCAGCTTTGGCACACTTTAAAATCTAGGTAAGTCCAAACTGAAATCTTAGAAAATTATGAAGTTACAGTTTTCATTTGGTACACATCTTTGAAAGTACCAAGTACACTTACTCTCAAATCTCTATTTACATACTTGTCCTTGTTTGAAGACTAATTTATCTTCTAATGTTTGGGGAAACTGCATGTTTAGAAGACTCTAGTGTCTGTATTTGTGAAATATTTACTTTATAGCCTGCTATGGTATGCAGATTTCAAGGTCTCAGGGTTTTCAAGTTAATCAGGTGCAAGGATGAAGATTGAGACCCAGGCATTTGGCCCAATCTGGCCAAAAGAACTACTTCCTACCACGAACACCACATTCAACATATAAATTAGAAAGTTTGCTGTGAAGTTCTCTCTTCCTTGATGGCAGTGGTTCAGAGAACTTCTTACCCCTGTACCTGACCCCTGAGGCCTTCCCTTCCTCCTGAAGCCATAGCACTCGCAGTGTTCAACATTTGCTGCTGGGAGTGCACAGCTTTCTGTGGATAGAACTGGCTGAGAATAATCCTTATGAATTTTATATTGGTATTGGGATCAATACTGGTTTTTTAGTGTTATGTTATCTATCTAGTCTTATTCTATTAAATCTATTTATATTTCAGCCCTTGGGTTTCCTTGTTTTCTCCTGATTGCCCTTCCTGGGTGGGGATGGGTCATCAAGTGATAGAGTAATTGTCCAAAGAAAAATAAATTGTTGTGGGTTTCTCAAACCATACCAATACTGTATGATAACCTTTGAAAGATACCTGCTTGACCATGCAGCATTTCATTTCCAGTAATATTTTCTTCAGACTGACAAATATTATCTTCATCTTTTGGTACTGTGGTCTGTTCCAACAAGTGTTGCTGTTTTCGTTGTTCTCTTTCTTTCAGAATAATCTAAAAAATATATTTATAAAACCCAAATCAATTCAATGTCACATAGATAAACTAGCTTCCCTTACCAAGTGTTTACATACAGACCATAAACAAGTTTGGCACTATCATTCGAAGTTAACAATATTTTGTTTTTTGTGGGGTTTTTTTGTCATTTTTTTTAATTTGCAAAAACAAAAAGAAGGAAAGATAGTCCCTAAATCAACATAGAATAAGATGTATTCCTTGATTACCAGTCTGGACGGCATCTTGATGGCGAAAATAATTACTGAGGATCAACTACAAGGGCAGGACCAAAGTTAAAGTAATTAATTGCTTCAATGCAGAGAAGCAGGTGAAAAAGTCTCTTTATTCTTTAGACCATCACTTCATAGCAATTCAGCCAAATGCTCAAGTACTTATATGCACATGCATATGTACATGCACAGTTACTCTTCCCCTTTATTCCCTGCTGTTCAAGATCTTGAGCGAGTTTAATTGATCACTGTCTCTGAATTTGCTGGTTGAAGAAAAAGAGAAGAAATTACCACGTACAGCTAAGCTGTATGGTACATAGAAGGAAGGAAAGTAGAATATACCCTGGATTCAAACATCCTACTGTAGCTGAAAGTAATAATCAGTTTCCTGAAACTCATCTTCCTTTGCTGCTTTCATAACTACTAAGAAGTATATAGCAGTATACAAGACCACTAGCCCGGCTACCTACCCAACATTTGTGATAAATTACACAATAGATCTAATTGCAAAAATAATTTTCTCCTTTTGTATTTGTAAACAAAAAAACAAGAATAAGCTCCCTAACATACTCGGAACACAGCTATTACACACACAAAGCAATCTTTTACTTCTCAATCCTACTTTGGAAACTAGATGGCACAAAGATAGAACAGCCAGAAGACACAGCGATCAGTATCACTCAGAGTTTGCTATATAAGTGGTTTATGTTGTACAGTTCTGAAATTCAACTAAGCACCACTAAACTACCTTCACTACCTCTGTAAGAATGGTTCTATACCAAAGACTGATCTAGTGATGCAGTGGTACCTCAAAATCCTGAAGACATGTTAGGAAGCAACACAAATGGGCAAAGACGGAAGATACAAGAGAAGTTACCAGATGGATCTAACACTAGTTGTTGCAGTATCAACTAAAATTCTGGCTTGTAAGAGCACAGAAACACTACCTTTGTTTGATCCATTCTCTCCAGGCCTGCAAACCAGCATATCTTAGCCAAACCAAAGAAGATTTCATTGGATGTACCCCTAAATAGTACATGGACATTTTTTTATTGGGACTGCTTCAGCTAGTCCCAAGTAAGAAAACACATTTTGGGAGAATCTGTATCTGCTATTTAGCAGGACTCCCCTGCCTCTCCTCCCCTTCTTTAAACCAAGGGAAGTTGAAATTGAATTTAGACAAATGGATGCTGAGACACTGAATCTGTTAAACCTTCTGGTATGGAGATCATAGAGTAATATTGAAGTTACATTAGCCTATTTTCCTATTTAAGGTAAAAAATATGAGCACCTTTTTAAGACGTGTTGGTCTCTTTGCTTTAGGGACTTCTCTCTGTTTCCCTTTCTTTATCAAAGGAGCGCTGGAATCCAATGGGTTATGAGGCATCTTTTCTTGGTTTATCCGGTGACTTTTCATGGCTGTAGCAGGTTCTTTAGAAAGCAATGGTATGGCACCACCAACTGAAATAAAAAAAGTCTGCATCAAACAACTATAGCAAAAATCTAAACTGGAACCCAATGTGAGTTTAATGACTGGATTAGAACTACCATACACATATTAAAATTGTCTTTTGTTGACATTAAGAATATTCACAGGCAATCCTGTGTCATTAAATTATGTTTTTTAACAAAGGTACTCCTCCCAAAAGACTCATGTGTCCTCTATTTCTATTATATGTGTAAAATTACAAGCTCTGTCCCTGAACTCCCGAAGGAGTGTTTGACAAAACACTGAAGTCCAAGCTACACTCAACACCACACCATGCCAGCTTGGTAAATTTTCAGAAATCTCCGTGGTTCATAGTAATGGCATCTCCTCCTCCACAGATTCTGTACTTTGTGAAGATAAATACAAAGCTGCAGTATTACAGATTTTAGATTTAACTGCAGTACATTATCTGGAGCACTTACTCCTACCATTTGTTATGTCTTAATGAAGTGGATGAAGTTCATTTGCAGATGGGTAATGAGTAATGCAAAGCTACTGTGCTTAACCAGCACAGCTCTCAGGAGATGTCTATTTCATTTGCATTTTTTTAGAGGGTTTAGAACACACAAGCTTTTAATAATGGCCAAGTCACTGAACGTGGACCTTCCAAACCATGACCTCACACCCTAAAACCCACTCTGCTTTTTCAATTCATTATCAGCAGGAACTGCCATATCATGTGAGAGCACTTTGTCAAATTCCAGTTACCTGCAATATAAATGAGGTTACATTAGCAAGTCAATTAAGAGGATGACATAAGTATCAGTGGAATGTGCTTGACACCTCGGTGCCTCAGGCAACCTCTCTCCCCTAAAAACACCCAAAGCTTCTGGCAGCTTGTCTCAAGTCATCTTCAGTTACTGTTTCCAAAGTACTTATATGCTGATCCTCCAATACCACATTCAGTACTATTAGCATAGTTTATATATACAAACACAAACAGTAAGAGTTTACTTCATGAACTGCTACACCAGAAATTCTGTTTTGGCTCTGTGTAACAAAGGCAAATTGAGAACTACCAAGAATGTCATGCAGTATGGTAGCATAGGTGACTACAAGAATTAAAGCTGGATTTGAAGCCATAAATAAGTCTCCATCCTGCAGACACGTGGTATTTCCTTCACTGTGCACATCACCTCTGCATTTCAAATTCACAGAGTTCTCATGTTCCTGGACCTGATGGCTTTAACAACTTGTGTCATTTTGTACGACTGATATACTTCCAAAATGTAATTTAAACTGAAATAACTACTTCTTTACTCTGCAGTTCCATCCACACATTATTTACCATACAAAGCAGTAAGTGCAATGAAATAATTTTGTCTGCCACACTTCTTGCCCTTCTTATTCACTGTGCTCCTCTTCTAGTTAGAGAGGTCATCACAATGCCACTTTACAAACTCAAGTTACATTTCAGTACACACCAATTTAATGGGTGCACTAAATGTTAAAAAAGTATAAAGCTGAGGTAACATCTGCCTTATATTTCCAGGATATAAAAATGACACATACATTTCTATTCTGCAGCAGATTCAGACACAGGCAATTTAACATTAGAAAACAGGTATTGTGACTCATACCTTTGTGCTCCACCTTCTACTCACCAATCCACTGCACTGTATAGTTTCATACAACAAAACTGGTTATTAGTACCTCTGCAGCACTTAGACTGACTCAAATGAAAAAAAAAAAATCTACTGGAGAAAAAGAATTTTAAAAAGCACCTTACAAGTTCTCACAGTTAGTGAAGGAAAACCTTAATGCTTCGTATTTTGAACTTTTTTAGAAAGCTGATATCACATTAAACATTGGAGACTATTATCTTGTGATTAGCTCTTTCTGAAATATTTTTTTTTAAAAAGTTATTTACTGGAATAAGAAAAAGAATTTTATCATCACTTAATTCTAGCAAACATCATGCTTCTTTTTGCAAACTATACTGCACTAACACAGTGAAGATTAAATTTTGAGCCACAATGAAACAGACACTAAATTATTTGCTTCTGCTTCTTGGTTATGCATCTATAAGGTCCAAAAGATTCACTCCTTTAGCAAAATCTAGCATTTTATTCAGGCACTTATTTCACAATTATCAGGCACGGCAGAACTCATCTTTTGGCTTGGGCTGATTGACCTGTGTTTTCAAAGGAGCTTTTTCCAGGATTTCTAGCAAAAGTAAATTTCTAGAGGACTTCTAGCATTAGAGGAGCTTAAGAATGCCTTTGTTATTGTGCAGCCACTTCCTGCAGGTACACATCACAACAGTAATACACACATTTAAGGCAAAGCAAAAATGTCCACAGACATTAGTATTTTCAAAGCCAAATTTCAATTTCATGTTTATATAAGGTGTTCTTTTACAAATAATTGTCCTGAAAATTTTTGTTTTCCTCAAGTCTTCCTCCAAACAATTCAGATTGCTATGCTTTCTGGATTTTTTTAAGAACCCGCATTTTCTCTTTTATCTTGTGAACTGTGCTCCTGTCTGCATATTCAGAGATCAGACAACAGACTACATTTAATGTTTGAATACTTAAAAACAATTTAAGTTGAAAGCAAGGAAATTGCAACATAACCAATACCTGAAAACACCACAGGTTTAGAAGACTGCTTTGACTTCTCTGTTTGCTGCTTCTGCTCCAAGACTGCCAGCATGCCACCCAAATCCAATTGCACAGGAATTTGACTCTTCTTACCAGTGTTCCTGGATGTTTCCTGAACAAGTCCAGTACCCATTAGTAACACTCTTCATTTCAGATGTAAAGGCTCTTTTTGTATGGTGTTTAATACTCTCCTAACATCTTCATCCATGATACTTTTGATTTTTAACTTGATTCAATGAAATTATTTTTATCTTTAAATAGACATCAATTTTCATGTGAAAAATAAAACCAGAAACAGTTCAAATAACTTTTGAATAGCTATTGGAATAAAGCATAGACATATAATGTATTTAATAAAGGAGGTGCTTTATATGTCAGTTTCCCACTTTGGTCAGACCGATATCTATCTTTGAAAAAGAAAAAAGGCTTACCAAAATTGAAAGTTTTGTTAGAAGTACAGAAAAACTACTCGACAATCTTCCAGGTTATATTGCTGCAATACACATACATCCTTAACTTCAATACCTTATTAAAAAGGGAATTCATTGTCTATAAACATCACTGTCTCATAAGCAGTAATCTTTCTATCTGCTTTGAACAGAAGGCAAAAGTAGTGTCCCACACTTGGCATCACATTTAATGTTTCGGAATATAAAACGTTATATATATAAAAATATTTATATAAAAATATAAAAAATGAATAGTCTAGCATAGACTATGAAAGGGCAAACTATGATGGCAGAACATGCTAAGAAAATGACTTAGATTTTGTACTTTCAGAAGTCTTATCCTAGAGGTTCAACTCATTAGAGCTTCTGTTATAATATGATTAAGGAATATAACCTCTTCCATCTGAGTCTAGGATCTCATCTTACATCAGAGTTATGCCGGAACCTACTCACCAACATGGAACTACTTACTGACCTCACCATTGGTCTGTATTTCTCCTCCCTGAACCAAACTAAGTGGATTTCCTTGCCTTCTTGTCCTAATCTGGTAGAACCACTTTTAAGAGGTTCTCAACTCAAGACAATCAGTTTGGCCTGGACTTACACCATGATCAAGTAAGATAGAGGAAAGAAAAATTGCTGATACCTGAAACTTACAGACATTAACAAAAAGCTAGTACTTCTCCCTAAACACTGTATCATAAACTGGGGGCTAGCAACTACTACCACTGACTGCTTCTAATCAAGAGGATCTTGTCACTTATCTCAAAGTATGAACACAATTGCAAAAGAGCTTAGATCTAGTTTTATATTTAAATATGCTAATTTTCTTTGTAATTTGCTTTTGAAGCATTAATTTACCTGCATTTTCTTTCTTTCTAATGTAGAAGATGAAGCTTGTTTCCCTAACAGTCCATCCACCTTGGAAGTTCCATCCACTGCACAAGACCGACTATCCAAAGGCTCTTTAGGGAGACGGATCTTTGAAATTTAGAAACAAAAGGTGACACAAAGGAAAAAAATATATTTAAAGACACATGGAAAAGGAAAAAGTAAAGATGATTTAAAATTAAAATAGTTTTAAATTCAAATCCATTAATTGAGGGCAGCCCTGCAGAGAAGATCTTGCAGATACTCGTGGATGAAAAATTGAACATGAACCAGAAATGTGTGCATTGAAAGCCAGTTCTGTCCTGGGCTGTGTAAAAGGTTCGGCCAGCAGATCAAGAGATGCTGCTCTGATGAGTGCCCACCTGGAGTCCTGTGTGCAGTTCTGTGATCCCCAGCATAAGACAAACATGGATCCATTAGGGCAGGTCCAGAGGAGGCCCACAAAAATGGACAGAGGGCTAGAGCACCTCTGCTATGAAGACAGGCTGAGATAGATGTTGTTCAGCATGGAGAAGAAAAGGCTCTGGGGCAACCATACTAAGGCCTACTAAAAGTGCAATCATGTATTGGCTGCCATACTACTTAGACTCATTATCTTTTTTTTCAGACTTGGAAGAAAAAAAAAAATCAGCAAGGAAGTTCCATCTTCAAACATTAATGATCACCTGTCTCTACAATTTATGTAAACTTTGAGAGGTTATATTTCACTTGTACCTGCAAAGCTAAGAGGTTTCTCTCATTTGAGGTACAAGTCTGTACGGCATGTTCTTTATAACAAATCTGATTTGAGCAATTACTGTGCCTTTTGCTGCTCGCTCCTCCTTGTTAATTCAATTTACTGCCTCAAACAAAGCAAACAAGGGGTTTGGTTGTGTTTCGCTTTTTCTTTAAACCACTAATATTCACAGTGAAACAAAACTCTGGGCAAAAATTTCTAGCAGCAAAACTAGATTAAAAGAAACAGAAACCTGGAATTTCACCTTTATTACTTATATTTCTTGCTTTGCAAGAGAGGATTTATAATTAAATTCAAATTCTTACCCTTGCACAGCTTCAAAATGTTCACTGTTCACATGCACTTGAAATTTGATTATATGAACAAACAGCAAAGGCAAAAATTGAAAAGAGTCAGTATTATTTTTATGAAATACAAAACTAAACCAGAACACTATCTGTAGGAAAACAAACTACATATGCAGAATTCACCTCAACTTAGTGTCCACAGCAGAGGTGTCCATATGGGAATTAGCTCAGAATTTAGGTAGCAGTTCAGAGGACAAAAAGGTATCTCCTTTGGAATGATATGAACCTATTGAATACTGTGAGTAGCTAGCTCATCACTGTCCACACAGTGGTATGGCAGCCAATAAATGATTGCACTTTTAGTAGGCCTCAGTATGGTTGCCCCAGAGCCTTTTCTTCTCCATGCTGAACAACATCTATCTTAGCCTGTCTTCATAGCAGAGGTGCTCCAGTACCTAAGAAGACTGCTATGGGCAGAGCCCCACATCATAACCATCTACATTTAATCAAAAGAATTCCACCTTTAATGTCATTTAAAACTTGCAGTCTTTTTGCTTATTTTCTTTACATCACATGATGATTTAAGATTACTTACTTCAGTCTGCTTTCTGACAGCAGGAGTAAATGATGATTTCTGAGATCCTAGTCTGTTTCTCCTATCAGAAGCAGCTGCCAGATCAGGAAACTCCTCAGCATCCTAAATGAGTAAATAAGAAGATGATTTTACAACTAATATGAAGTCCGTATTTTCAAAACTAAATTTTCCTACATTGAAACAATTTTCTTCCTGCATATCAAGCATTCACCATAATTTGTTTCACATACAAAAATTCAGAGTGCAGTACCACCAACTATAATCAGCACTACAAAGGTTAAGTCCTCTATGCAGCAGTTCATTCAGGGACAAAAGAGTTTACAAGAGAAATGCTTCCAACAGCAACTTGTCATTGTTCCCAGCTGATACAAATAATTAGAGGTAAATGGCTCCTAAAGGACTGTTTTTCAGATCATTTAACAGCCTTGCAAACAACTTCCCTCTTCTTCTGTATAGTCTCCAGTTGTAAAATTCTGCCTTAAACATGTGAGTGATGAAGAACAAAAAGGAGGAGCAAAATGGTATTAACACTTGACTACAGAATGGAAATAAACAGATAAGTCGTTTAAGTGATTGTGTAGGCTTAGACACAAGAATAAATTTGCTAGCAGAGGATTCATACCCAGACTCTGGATTAACTAAGTGCAGACAGCCTGGAGCTTGCTCTACATTGGCCACCTTATATTCAATACCTTACTCATAATAAACCTGATCCACCAGGCTTGGTTTTCGTTCAGTTGCTACTCCTCCCACTGCTTCTCCTCTGAAAGGCCTTGTCAGCTGTGACACAATACTACTGAACACACCAACACTTCCTCTGCAGCCCGAAAGATTTCATTTAAACAGCCCAAGCTAGGAAGCTTAAGGACAGTCACACCTCACTAATTAATGATTTTTAGACAAGCTTGGAAGTAGAAGATGACTGCAAAAAGGGAAAAATATTTCACAAACACACTATTCCAGCTTTGGGACTGGAACCAGAGGTGGTACTTCCACATTTAAATAGCCCTCACTAGAATAAATTTTAATTTCGGTCTGTTCCAAACACTTCATGAATTTAAATACATTTCTGGCATTTCCTGTAGCAAAATGAATAATTAAAACCCAGCACTCAGTGTAACATTATACTTCTTTGTATTTGCTCTTAAATCATCACCTATAGGAACCAGAGGACATAAAACAAAACTAGAAGATCAAATATTTTTTTTTTTATTTCTCCATCCCTTATGATTCCCACTTAGGCATCTATTTTACAGACTGCGAAGTCCTAGTTCATCCAGTCTTTCCTCCTACAGAAATTGCTTCATACCTTTGATTATTTTTGGAGCCTTGTATGTATCTTTTTCAGTCCAACTATTTATGCTTTTTTAATGAGTGGGGAAAACACAAGAAAACAAAATGCTCACTATATTTAGGTAGGACACATCCTGGATTTATGCATGGTCATAATTCAGCTTTCTTTGTATTTATCTAATAAGTCTCAGTACCCCGCTCAGAGAAAATACCTAACTTGGATCCTATCACTGTGTATTTCCCAAATACATTCATTTATGCTCATTAACAGTATCTATAAATCAAGTAATTTTTACAAAACTAGTAAATGATCCAATATATTGCTACAGTAAGCTGCTGCACTTCGCAGAATCTTTTTAAATCCCCTGAACACCCAGAAGTTCCATCTGTATAATCCTTTCATGCTCTTCTATTTCAGGAGTATCACACAAGCTCACCCATTTTACAAACTGATGACCAGGAGGGTCTGAAAGTTGTCTCCCAATGCCACAACAGATGCCCCATCCATGTAATGGATTTCAGTTCAATGCATATGTCCTGTTTCATGATGCTATGCCTTTTCTTTTTTTTTGGGGGGGGGGGGGGGGGGGGGGGGCTTTGATAATTTTTTTTTTTTTTTTTTTTTTTTGTGTTTTTTTTTTTTTTTTTTTTTTATGCCTTTTCTTTTTTTTTTGGGGGGGGGGGGGGGGGGAGAGCTTTGATAATCCCATTATCTTCCTACTACTTCCCATACTCCTGCCATTCTCTTTCTGTTCAGATGATAAGTCATTCACATATCAGATACTGCACAGTAGCTTATGGTAAAAATGGGGATGTTCTCATGAAAGAAAGAACCTGCAGATCTTTGCTTCTACCCCTAATTCTCTAACAGAGGTCTGTAAACAGTAATTTCTTGTGCTGTTCCAGGACAACGAGCCACACAACGAAAAGAATGTGTAACCACAATTCTGCCCCATGTTCCACACTCAAATGTATAAAACAGAGGCCAGCTAGAAAGGCTTCTTTATGATGTTATTTCAAAGACTGAACATTACATACACTAGATGAAATGTATACATGAACACATGTACATAGTGGTTTCAAGCTATGCGAAGCTTAGCGAAGCACTGTTAATTCCTGGACCATATAACAAGCCTCTAATGTGGGAAAGTCTAAATAGTCTTCTAACACAGAAGTATCAAAATACTAATACACACATTACAGCTATATGAATTTGCAAAAATCTTGAACTAGCAATTAGGAACATAAGCAGTGACAACTGTATTACATGGTAAATGTTTCCATATGTGAAATAGGTAACTGTGAACTGTAATACCACTACCACATTCTTTAAATTGTGGCACTCATAGTCCTCAGATTATTCCATGTTTGCTTCACTTTCTGCAACAATTTCTATGGAACGCTTTTAATTTAGGAAAGTTGAATTCTATTGTCATCTGTTAACATCCAGACTCTCAGATGCATCATTCCAAATTTGCTCAAATGTCTCTTCTGCACTCACTGAATACCCAGGAAGTCAAAAGGCACAACTGTACCCATCCAGTAGCTTATGATAAACATCTCAATTGAAATGGACCTGAACCAATATCCTTTACTAATGGCATCTGAATTTAAATTTTTACAAAGCTATGCTAACATCTGGTTTTCCAATACGCTCATAACAACAACAAACACCTCTTCTGTGTACCTCAATCCTTGGTGGTTCCTGTATTGCAGTAGATTCATTTTGAGATTTGTCTACATCAGTGGGTGACTTTGGTTTTCTCTTCTTTTTCTTCTTTTTTTTCTTCTTTTCTGACCCTTCTTCAGGCTCAGTTTCACTAGCGTCATTTTGTATTTCTAACTGCTGAAAAAATTCATGAGATGTGACCATTGTTATTCCTTTCAATACCACCCACCAAAATAAACACAAGTGACTACAACCACACTTATACAACTAAAGGATATCTTAGTCAATCCAGGGTAGGACATTAAATTGACAAGGAAAATTCAAGATCTCTTAGAAATTGAGAACTACTGCAAAAACTCTTCATTAGAAGCACACTGTATGATAATCAAAATGCATCAGGACTACTGAGATTTCAAAAAGATATATTCACACAAGTAAGGCAAGGGTTCAAAATTTCATGCCTTGTTCTAGGATCAGGAATTTGAAAAAAAGTCCAGCCTAAAAGTAACGTATTCAAATCAGCTATTTTGGAATTTCATGTTGCTGGAGTAGCATTGTCTTTTTGACATCTTGCTATTCTTTTCCACTACAAGAGAAGAAAAATTCTAATAAAGACAAGGTAACGTAATATTAAGTCTTATAAGCTATTTTAGGTGTGGACACTGTACAGAGCTGTACACAGGAAAAAAATAAAAGCAATGTCATACATCAAGAGACACATAGTGACAAGAATTAGTTTAGAGAAGACAATTCCCAAGTACCTTTGCTTTACTATCCTGCTTCCCTTTGCCTCTGGAAAGACCTTCAGATGCTGGTGATGACACAATTTTCTTTGGGGGCTGTGAAAGTACCATGGCCCAAGACACTTGTGGCTGAGTAGAACCATCTGCAGGTGTTTCAGGAAATGCCATTGGGGAAAAAAAAAAGTGATATACAAAAATGTCTCAAACATATTTCTCAAATGTTCAAAAGAAAAAAGGATCAGCAATTAATTAACCAAGACTAGCAGGTACAGCACAGAGACATATTCCTTCTGAGGAAGGACTGAAATAAGACATTCACACATCTTGCTTCTCCAGAAAATTTTCTAGAATTGTAACTACTCCATATACTGTCCAGCACTATACATATATAGCCCAATTAAATTATAAATGGAAATCTATACTGTGTCATACAAATAATTTCATGCTCACTTTCTATGCTATTTTTCTTTAAAATAATGAACTTCTGCCATACTTATATACAAAATTACTTTAATATTTTTTGCAGTCATACAGCTTTCATGTGCAAGACCCCATCACGACTTTCTTAAAAAGCTTCCCAGTTTTACAGACATCTAAACCAGCTGAGAAAGACTTCCTAATATATTCCTAATATTAGTGTACAAGAATTTCACCCACTTGCACTTAAAGACATCAATGTTTTGAAAGAATTCATACTTAATTTTGGCAATATTCCAAACACACAACAAATGCAGAACAAAATCTAATATTTTTTTTTTTTTCTAAGAATGAGGAAAGCTTACATTGAACAATTACATAGCATAATGGTTTTAGTAACTGGGAGAGGCAAGGTTTTGGTAGCAGGGAGAGGCTGCAGGGGTGGCCTCAGTGAGAAGCTGTTCACCACCAGTCTCAGCCAGCTCCAAGAGAGACCCAGACCAGGCCCAGGAGGCAACTACAGCACTACTTGCCCTTGAGTGGCTGTGAAACAGCAGAGAAGGAAAATAATCCCAGTTTTGATCTGCTGATGAAATCTATAAGCAAGAACGAACTACAATTGGTCACCTCATCTGAAAGAAACCAATACAGTTTATTTGTTTGGTTTTTTTCTTTTGCAGCAAGCTTGCTGTTTAATTCCTTTTTCACTTCAAACATCAACAGCTCCTCAGAGCACTTTTATTTTCCAAACTGTTAAAATGCAAACAGTTAAAATACAGGGAAATAATTCGGCTGGAGCACTTACCCTTACTATCAAATGAAGAGGGAATTAAGCCAGCTACTGTTTCATCTAAAGTTGTTGATGAAGCTTTGCTTTCCACAGAAGTATCTTGCTGTAAAATAGGCAAGCCAGGAATCATAAAAGTAGAAATAAAATCACTGACTTAAACAGAGTAAAAGATAAAAGCCCCCCATAAATTAAAAAGATCCTCAACTTGTGCACGATAAAGATGTAGGGAATTTTGTAGCCTGATGTTTTTCTAAGTAGTCTGACATTGCTTTTCTAAGTGCAACCATTATTTTGACCCTATAGCATTACAAATATAAGCATATGCCTCTCCACCATTGTACAAGCAAAATGAGGCCTTCTTATATTTTACAAAAGTACCTAAACAATGACTCTAAGGAAGAAGGAAAAATTTTAATGTTCCAAGTACACTGAAAACAAACTCCATCATCAAATTCAAACTCGCAATGACAAAGGAAACTCAAGTAACAGCACCAAGGTCTTTTTCCTACCACAGGCACTTTTCCAATGAGGCACTGGAAATACTATGTTGTTTCCTTGAATCATAATATTGCCTAGGTTAGAATCATAGAATGATTAGGGTTGGAAAGGACCTTAAAGATCAAGTCCCAACCCTCCTGCCATGGGCAAGGACACGTCTCACTAGACCAGGTTGCTCAAAACCCCATCCAGCCTGGCCTTGAACACTTCCAGGGATGGGGCTGGAAAAAACCTTTCAGATCACCTAGTCCAACTGCCAACCTAACACTGACAAAATCCATCACTAAACTGTTCTCTAAGCACTAGGTCTACCCATCTTTTAAATACTGACATGGATGGTGACTCAACCTGGGCAGCCTGTTCCAATGCTTACTAATCTTTTCAGTGTAAAAATTTTTCCTAATATCCAATCGAAACCTCCCCTGGTTTGGGGAAGGCCATTTCTTCTTGTCCTATCATCTATAACTTGGGAGAAGAGACTGATCCTCAACTTTCCAAAGTTTCTGTACAACTCCTTTAAGGTAGTTGTACAGAGCAAAAAGATCTCCCCTCAGTCTCCTCCTTTTCTCTAGGCTAAACCCCAGTTCCCTCAGTAACTATTCATAAGGCTTGTTCTCCAGAACCCCCACCATTCTAGTGATCCATTTGGATCCTTCAAAATTATTCATCTTTAATCACTATTGAAAACTTTGATTCAATATACATGACATACTACTGAAGGTGTTAGTATAGTATTTACTAACCAATAAGGAACCAAGGAAGTCAAGAAAAAGAATAAAGTTAAATAGTGATGTCTTAATAATATTTTTCCTTCTTCTAGAATTCAGTTTCTTATTTTCATGCTTTAGCACACAATATTCGACACTTTTTTTTAAAATCTGTTAAAACTATTGGGTGACTGCTTACCTATTACTTCCAGGTGAGAGAGAAAACAAGAAGCTGTTAAGAAATCTGAGGAACATATGTGCTCTGTATGGGCCAGACAAAAGTCTAGACAACAGCAGTACCAATCTAAATTCTAACTCTACTTGACCTTCCCCTGTCTACTGGCAGCAGAGACAAGGAAGGAGTGATAAAGGATAAAAGAGGAGACAGTAAGCACTAACATCACCACCTACAAAATGAACCATAAAGCCTCTAGCTAGGAAAAAAATTGCTTGCAAGGCTTTTAACTACCATACTGAATGCAAAGTCCTTGCATTCAGAAATCCTTCATCTTTAAACAAGTTTCATTTTTATAAGTTCTGCAACGTGAAAGCATTAGCTAACCTCTGTGTTCAACAAAAGGGACATCTGTGGTTGATTAAGGCACATAATGGCACTTCTTGATGAACATACTGGTCCACTTCTATGCTGTACATTCAATATCTCACTGCTTCCCAAACTCTGAGACTTGCAGAAATCCAAAGTGGTAGCTTCAAATGCATGTACAGGAAGAGATTCTGTTTTTGGAGTTTGAGTTGATTTCTTGTTTGTAGTTTTATTGAACCTGTCTGAATAAAGCATGTAAACTCTAGATAATTAAACTTGCTTGTGATCATTTCCAGGTATGTATTATAATACACTAGTTGACATGACTAAAGTAATTGACACAGGAACTACTGCAAAACGTAGGTTATTTAAAAAACAACCTAACTATTCTAACACATATACACAACACTAACTCAACAGGCAACTGTAAATTCAGATGCTTGCTTAGGAAATTTTTCACATCCATGTCTTCAATCAGCAAAAAGACATTAAGTCAACATCCCCTGTCAAGAAGTCATACAGGAAAAATCTTGTTCCTTAATTATTCTAGATTTAGACACGTGGTAACAAACTGAAGGCTATAGCACAGTAAACCATTTAATGTCTATTTGATGTATTTCTAACCAAACAACACATCTGTACCTGGCTTCATGGAATCTCTGCTGCATGCTGAAGTCTGGAACGATGTCCTGTTCAAAATTCTGAGAGAAGAGTCCTCTCCACCATGCCTTTTCTTGTCTAATTTTTCCTCACCCTCTTTTGATCTCATCTGCTGCAAGTATTTGTAACATATTTAGTTGATTTTACTTGAACTTTGTAACTCAAGTTTGCCTTAACTACCTCTGCATCTGAAGCTTGACTATCAAGTTAATACAACATAAGTAGTTGGTATACCATAACCACAAATAAGCAATAAAAACAGGAACAGCCAGAAATGTGTTATTTACTTTTATCTACCTTGTTAACCATGCCATTTTTACCACATACTGTAGCCCAAGCAACAGAGATTATTCCATATGTTTCCCAACAACTATACCTTTAAGATCTCGTTAGCACAGCATTTTCAATAGTTTTTTTGTTTGGCCTTAATTAATCCAGTCTGATTTTCTAAGACTGAGTTTAAATCTTCTAGAATAGATCTAAAATCTTAAAAGCATTCCAATCCTTTGACTAAACTACATATTGTGTGCAAAACTAGGCAAGAGTGATGTCAGAACAACTAAAACACTTGGAGCAGAGTGAAAGTAATTAGAAAAGAGACACCTATGTGATCCCAGTAAAAACATTCATCTATATTATAAAGTCCTGAAAACATTGTGATCTTTGCAAGAAAGACAGTTTAGCAAAGCTGGACTCAGGAATTAGAGTAGCAGGCAAGGAACAAGCACTAGGTTTGCATCTATGCAAAGTATACTATACGAATCTAGAGAAGTAGCTTAACTTGATTACAGGTGTTGGATGTCAAAGTAAATCTGGAATCAACATTATTTCTTGGGTGGGAGGACAAGGCATTTCCTGATTTCCCAAAGCTAAACTGTTGAAGTTTTAGATGTGAATGCAAAGCTGCAAAGATCAACCATTTCTTTTCCAGCTCCCGAAAAAATACATGACAGGGAGCAATGACAAAAAGACCATAAAACCGTACACAGTTGAGTCCAAGCCCCAACAAACATCACAGAACTCCTTCCAGAACCAAAACTAAGTTTCTTCATATTATACTACCTATGCTAACACTGAGCTAATCATCTCCCCAGACAGTTTCAGTGTTTGATTTTTCTCTCAGCAAGAAAAGTACTAATTTTGGGTCTATAGCCTCTGCATCTCATCTCTAGTATTGCATGCTTAGGACCTAATCTTACAACTGCCTCTACAGAGGCTTGACAACAGTGAAGTTACCAGGTCTCTGCCTAGGGAGAAAGGTCCACCAGAAGAATGTGACTGGAGAACAGATTACTTGAACCTGTTGCAAACAATAACAGCCTTACAAATCCAAGAAACACAATGTCTAACCAGAGAGGAAAATGGGTTAATAATACATTTGATTCATTACCTGATTTTTATATTATGAGGAGTCTGTTTTTTGTTTGAAAATATTATTCAAGTTTCAGGAAATTTATCCCCAAACAGGCACACAGACAAGATGACAGAAGATGTTAACTGAACATTTGTTTTACCTTTGATTGAAAGGGGTCATTTCTATCATGAACCCCTCCTCCCTCTCCACACCAATACAAGTTCCTACGCTCTTGCGGGTTGTTTCCTACCTGTAGTAGGTCTTGGAATTCCTTCAATAATAGATGTGGTCTCATCACTTATCAGCCACATAGCTGATTACAGCCACCAGCTGTCTGTTCATGAAAGTCATCACTGGGCTCAAAGAAAGCCCTTCCTCCTTCCCCCCAAGCCCAAACAGTGAACAAAGGTAAGCATAGCTCACAAATGAATGGCCCTTTCTTCTCATCTCCCCCCAGATACTGTTTTCTGAGGAAAAAGAACTAAGTTCTCCTCGTGTTCCAAAAACAGTGTTTGAAAAACTGCATTAATTTGAACTGTAGAATCCCATGAACATTTTTTGAAATTTGGCGTTTGGAACATTACTATTGTTCTCTGTAAATGCTATTAATTATCACTACAAGAACAAAGAGTGATTATTCACTTTAAAAAATTAACCAAATATTTAGAAAGATTAATTTAAAATAAGAATTTAATTTAAAACAAACAAACAAAACAAAACATGTATTTGCTCACTTTTGAAAAAGATTCTTACTTTCTTGTTTGATTGGATGCCTTTGCTCAGCAGATTCACCGACTATTCCTGAACCATTATAGCGTGTTGAGTTAGAATGTTATTGTGAGCCAGCTACTGGATATACATTTGAAACAACATCAGGTGACTTAAGAGCAGCTGGAGTATTCACAGAAGGCAGGATCTCCCAGAACACAGACATTGTGACAGACATTGAGAAAGAGATGAGAAGTGATCCCAGGGCAAATCTGCAGCGTATACTTGTTGCCTAGGTAAACATCATTCCTTGGCTGAAGAATTTGTTTGATAAAGAAGATACATTTTGAAAGAAAACCATTCCGTATTACTTCAATTAAGTATTTACTTACAGGTATAGCCTGCTTCAAAAAGAATTAATTTTGTTTTAGGAAAACATGCAGTTAAGCAAATATTTTAAAACACAGATGCTATCTGTTCCCAAGTTTCAAAGGTAGTCTGCTTTGCAGTTACAGTTCTAATTTCTGTTTAAGGTGATCAGGATTCTTTGGGCTTATTTTTGGTAGGTTTTATCTCACGACACAAACCAAAAGCACAGCACAACTACATGGCATGCATTACATACTTGACTGCAAAGCTACAAATATTTAAGAGTAAAACCTGTCTTAAAATGCCATAATACGAAAGTAGGAGTATAGCATTTTATGTGGTATAAGACATGCATGAAATACAATACAGAATTATAACAATTAACCGACCTGCACTTAACCATCATAGTTTCTGAAAAGACATGGGTGGGGCATGTCTTTTTCCTTCAAATGTATATTCAAAGTTCCCTTCCAATTTCCTCCTATACTTTGTATAGAAACTATATGCTGACATGCAAAATTGTTAGGGAGAAAGGAAATTTCTCAGCTTAAGTAAATTGCATTTAGTTATTAATGCTGTTCAGTGTGAAGTGGCCAGCCTCCAAATTTTGCACAGGTAATGAAAAACTGAGAAACTTTGAGAAACTTTCCCATCAGAACAAGAGCCTGTTTAATTCTGCTACACTGTAATCAAAACTCTTACATAGTTTACATACAGAGAAGAAAAATAACAAATGAGTCAAAAAACCCACCATGGCTCACTGCAAAACATTAATCAGTATATTGCTGCTGTCTGCTTGTCTGCTGTCTGGTTGGGTTTTTTAAAAATGCTAATTCATTTAATGCTAATGCTATGTTTTTTCTAATGCATAGACCAGGCCATACTCACCTCCACATTAAACTTCTATAAGAAATCAAAATGGTTTGAAAATGCTGAGATTTCCCATAGATAAAATAAAAGCCTACAATGAATGTGTTCACCAAGGGTCTAACTTGTTGGGGCACACCAATATGTTTGCAGTAATTGCGAAATTGATCCAATGCTTAGAATTCCGAGAAGCAACTAAAGACTTGTGTAACATCACAAGACTCTTAGAAGACTCAATATTCTACCCCGTATGCTTTTTCTAGCTTGCTCTGGAGTTAAGAACACTTTTATAAGTTGACCACAAATGCCTTTTGTTCAGGCCTTATTAGAAAACAAACTTTTAGAAACTTGTAGCATTCTTACTAAAACTGCCTTTCTGAGGATGCATGTGTTGTAGAAAGGAGATCCAGGAGGAGCCCCATACTTTATTTAAATGTTTTACAGCATAAAAAAAAATCTTCTTGAAGGACCTTCATCTTCCTTGTATATGACTATATCTACCCCACCCCTGTCATAAAACAGTCTTTCACCCAGGGACTGGATTCAGCTACGTCCAAAGCACAAACAAGTCAGATCAATCGCTACAGACCAATAAATCCTCCTTAATCCTCCATAAAAACACAGGCCCTTGGGAGCAAGTGACAAGACACCAGGCAGATACCTATAGAACATAATAGCAAAAACTTAAGTCATGAAGACAACACACAAGTGTTCCTACAGTTATAATGGTAATGTATCAGAGCTTTGACTCTATAAGAGTATTCAGTATCTGAAACCAGAAGGTTAAATTGCCCAAGAAATAAGATTCAGAAAATATACATACTTATCCAAAGATGGCTCCTGAACAAATGGGTAGTGTGTAGATAAGTACCTAGGAAAGACACATACTTCTGAGGGTTCTGCCCATGCCACAGCTATGACGTTTTGGAACAAGTGGTTTGACCTCTACTGACAACTTGATGCCCTGAGAAACAAAATTTTTTTGGCTGCATGCATTTGGAGATTAATGCTATAAGTAAAAAATACTCATCCTTGTGAACTTAACTATCTTAGGACAGTGTTAGTTTGCTCTCTTTTAATAAAACATGCAAAACAAGGAAAAAAAGGAAATGGAAGAAGAGGGAGAAACAAAACCAAGGAATTCTAAGAGAAACATGACTACTCTGGAAAGTTATTTCTTTTAATACCCACATTTATCATTTATCGTGAAATACTCGCAAAGGTCAGCTACAGAAAGGACAGAGACTTGCTTAACACAAGATGTAGCAAATGCTAGTACACAAATTCTAATTTAGATTTGAACAATATAAGCTAAAACTCATAACATATATTAGCACTACTGTAAAATCTAACTCTGGAAGTATGTAAAAATAACAGCTTTGTATACATCTGAATTTTAAAGTAGTATGTCTGAAAGCATTACTCAGTTATATAGCCTTGTCATTTCTAGCACAACACAAGTCTAATAATAAGAACTTTCCATTCTTTCTGAATTACCATTGACTTAGACTGGATATGTATATATGTAAGGATATTGAAACGAAACAAAGTATTTATTGCCACTACAGTATTACACAGCTTTATGCACCCTAATGCATGTCACAAATCATTCCTCCAGTTGATTCTGCATTTCAGAGTACCTGACTTACTACATGAAAACCGGGATTTTTTTCACTTGTCAAAACCAATTTAAATAATGAACACACAGGACTTTTAAAAATATTTGAATGGTTATGTCAATGCTTGTGCATTGACTGGACTCCATGCATCCTCCAGTGGCACAGCCAGTCACTTGTATCATTTAAAGAACTCGGACAGCCTAAAGAAAATTACAAATGACTGCAAACACTTCAGTTTATGAAGTCCATGCAGATCCAAATATACAAGGATCATCCATTGCACCACAGACAAAAAAAATGTGAAACTGGCAAAATTAAGTACACAAATATATATCAAAAGCATAAACTTAGGAGGCACTTAAAGCAAAGCATTACTGAACAATTACTGAGAATGCCTCATTGACTAAACATGTAGCACATGGGAAGCAAGTGGGACTGCAGGCTAAACGCTATCATCCAAGACCCCCGACCCTGACCAGGAAATAAGTCCATACACAATGCAATGCCACTGTTACTGGGCCGTATTTGTGCATATCTTTAAAGCAACCGGGACGTCCGCCTGTCCCCGCAACACTCTCCAATCTCTCAATACGAAGCCGGGTTTATGATTAATCTCTCTGGAGATTACGTCCGGGGTTCCCCTGTCCGAGCGGTGGGGAATGACTCGCTGTGCATCAATTGCAACTGTGCCTTCCCAGGCTCCAACCCTTCCCGAAGGACTCCTCTCCCCTGGCCTCAAGTGGGGCTGACTGAAGACGCGGTGCGAACTGCACGCCCAGACCCGGCGGAGGCCTGTGGCTAGGTGGATAGCTCGGCCCGGCGAGCAGACCCCGGCTTCCGCCGGCCAGGGCGCCAGGCGAGAGAAAGCGGCGCTCCGTAGGCCCCGGGACGCTGCGGGCTGCGCCTCACCACCAGCGGCCGCTCCGCACCATCGTTACACAACAGGCCGGGAGGAGTTGAGGAAGGAGCGGAGTTCTATGGGCGCCGGCGCCCTTACCTCGCCGCCTCGGCCGGGACTCGGCCGCGTCTCCGCGGACATGTCGCGGGCAGGCCCGGCGTCCCCAGCGCAACGCACTTCCCCGCCGCCCGGCGCAGCGTGATGACGTCAGGGTCTGGCCATATGACCTGCAGAGGGGCATGGCAGCGCCTGCGCGGGGAGCGGCGCCGGGGGTGGGGGGGGGCCGAGGTCTCTGGACGGAGGCTGGCGCCTAATGCCGGCGGAGCGGCATCAAAGTTTTAAGGAGCACCTAGGGGGCAACCGCCAGGGTTTGGGTGCGGGGATTTAGTACAGCTCAGGGCTCTTTGGGTGTCCACTGGGCCCGAGGAGAACCCCAATCCAGGCATAAAGCTGTATCATAAAGCACATCAGCGTGCAGAGACAGTTGGTCACCACCGAGATGGACATCTCTAGCAGCTTATTTTCCTCAAACTCAGGTTACTTTACCTCCATTTGTCATCATAAAGACCACATCACACTGGGAGAATACATGCTCTTACCAGTTAAGACACACACACGTTCCTCCTGGCTTTGTTGGCCCTCCAGATCCCTCACACCTGTACTGCTAGGTTGCATTGAAATGGACAACACAATTAGGTGTACAGGTACCATACAGTTATTTAAATACCTAATATACCAAAGCACCTATTTAAAACATCAGATTGCTTGATTACTTGGTCCAAAGATGCTGCAGTGACCATTTTGTGCAATTTATTGCACAGTGACCAAGTGATGCAATTTATTAGTTGTCAGCAGCTCACCATTGCTGGTGTACAGCTTGCTAAAAAAAAGGACTGATCAAAGTTTCACTTTTTCTGCTTTTATGACATGAAGAGCACTGTTTACTCTGATTCGTCTTCCAAAACACTTCTGCCTACAAGAGTACAAGCTGACTTCCCAAAAAAAACCCCACCACGTTGGATGCAGGCTAAAAAGTTTGTGGCAGAAATATGTAGTACAACCAAAGTAAATCAAACAAGCATGAAAATATCATTATTATTTATATATCTCTATATTAAGTACCACTTAACATCCTAAAACAAGTTTATACCAAGTCATCATTAAATATCCTGCACCGGAAGGGACCAACAAGGACCGAGTCCAACTCCTGACACCACATAAGGCATCCTCAAAGTTAAAACCTCTCTCAAGAGCATTGTCCAAACACTCCTTGAACACCCATGGACTCGAGGCCATTACCACCTCACCAGGGAGCCTGTTCCAGTGCTTGACCACCCTCTCAGAGAGTAATTTTTTCCCAATATCCAACTTGAACTTCCCATGACATAGCATTAAGCCATTCCCTTGCATCCTGTCACCAGACACCTCACAACAAGCAGGGTAACAAGTAGTCATTGCAGAATAAT
This sequence comes from Scolopax mira, assembly GCA_004320125.1. Lineage (NCBI taxonomy): Eukaryota > Metazoa > Chordata > Aves > Charadriiformes > Scolopacidae > Scolopax > Scolopax mira. The sequence continues at coordinate 201,762 of BJBW01004982.1, forward strand.
TAACCCCATCATAACCTGCATCACCTGGAGTCCCATAATTTGAGCATGTCAGAAGCTAGTCTGAGCATCACTTGTCACTGCCAGCTTTCTTTTCACATTGCCTGCAGTTCCCAATTCCAATCAGGGTTAGAAACTCTGGCTGCAGAGCAAAATAATCCTTACAGAGAAACAAAATAGGTTGAACTATTTTTTTTTTCTTCCTAAAGTAGGTACTCTTAACCTGTTAAACACATACTTATTTTATCTCATAAATTAGAACTCTAGAAACTTAGGCATCATTAAAACCAATTTATTTATTTATTTATGCTTACTATAAAACAGGTGAGCCATAGAATTCATCAGAAAAGTTGAGCACAAAAATTACTGAACACAAGTAAGAAGTGATCATGTAGTCAGAACATGCAATAAGTAAACTCTAATGAAATTAATTTAAGAAGTCAGGTAAGCACTTATGCCAACAATAGAAAAGATAACTTCATCACTCTTTGAACACCCTAGCAGCCTACTTGGAATTGCATTTGACCGAGCTTTGTTGCTGTGAATAATACAGCTCATGCACAGGTATGGATGTAGGTTTTGTACACTTCAAAGTATTCACTGAATACTACCAACATATATACACTCATATACATAGATCCAGAAGAGTTATAGAAGATGGCTCATTTCTGCTTATCCTTTGGAAGAGGTCTTCTGAAGAGAAGAATATGCGGTTCTGTGGAAATAAAATTGAACAAAGCATTAGTTTGTCATTTATGCCTCAGTTACAGGGATTTATTTAGGAAGTCTTGAACAGTGGTTGAAGCTTGCTGTCAAATAATAAGTATTTAAGAAGTCAGGAACAAGGTCCCATGTGTAGTATTAGCAGACCAATCTTGCAGCAACCTTACAACAGTCAAACAGTTTCATCCCAGATGTTGGCAATATCATAAACAGAAGATACTTACAGGAAGGAACTACTGGAATTTTTACCTTGTAGTTTATATTATTTTTACACAGTATTGGCATTGTCTCTTTACATTAGTGTTATTGAAACTTAGACTAACAAACTGCTGATGCTGTTCTTGTTAGTTACCTAGTGTTAAGTATCAATAAAAACCACTATTATTGATCTCCTTTAATTGTAAACTTCTCAAAAAAACCCTAAACTATCAAAGGTGCTCAGGTAAGGGAAACACTGGAAGATTACACGAATTTCTTCACCTGGTTCTTCAGAAACTTGGAACACTAAGCTGCTGCAATTCATCTGTCACCAGTTAGTTTCATACTGACAAGCCTGACTAAAAATTATCTTGAATGGCTTTTCTTGGTACACCCTGGTTGATTAGAGTTTTCAGGCTTCACACCTCATTAACTGAGAGACTGGTTATAACTACAGTTCAAACTATAGCATAGACTTTTCAGAGCATTAATACAGGACATTATCTACATGAACTACCTATCTCCTAAGTTTTTGTACAAAAAGTAGGTGTGTCAGCTATATAAACTTTGGTTCAGTTATTGAGATACTAACATTACTCAGGGGCTCACAAGAAGCCCATTTCTTTTGGCAGCAGTAGGAACAGTTTCCAGTCTGGCATGTTTTGTCTACTGACAGGACATATATAGCTAGGCCAAGTCTATCATTTTGCAGTTCTGGGAACAAGATGTGAAAGTTTAAAATAGAGGCTGTTACATTTCCTTTGCTGATAAATGGCTAGAAAAGCAATCTAGAGAAATCTAAACATTGAGTAATTAATTCCAGCTTCAGGAATATTATGTACTACACACTTCAGTTGAGCACCAGACAATTTCTATTTTAGCTTCTCTTGTTCATTTCATTCTATCCAAATGTACTTACCTGGCTCATGGATCATGTAGTGAACCCAGCCAAGACTCTGCTGAACACCAAGTCGTCTCCACTCCTCTTCAGACATTAGGTGTGATTTTGGCACTTGTTTTGAAAGTTCTCTTGGCAGCATCACATGTCTGTAGAGGTTTAATTATTAAACACACACTATATAAAGCAATGCCTGTGTACACTAGAAAATTTGCCCGCATCTACACTGAAAGACAGTAAGGAAGTTCTGTTATCAATATGAGCATTCTCTACGAAGGGGCTTAGGGTGCTGACTGATACCACTAACTTGATTACAAAGCTTCTGTCCCAGAATCCAGTTCTAAAATCACTTTGTCTACTAAACATCTGTATGCAACTGTATATTGGAACAGCCATCCTACTTCCTAGAAGAGAGTAATTCCCCTGCACACTCTAATCATGCTGCTTGTATAGAAGCATGTGTTCCTGGCAATTGGTTGTCGCATCAGCTATTTGAAAAATCAGGACTTTGGAGTTTGGGAATGATTGATAAAGTTGCTTTTATTTGCATTTCGTAACCAACAATGTATTTTCCAGAAACTACGGTGCTGTTTTAGAAAGACGGAACAATTAACACTTGAAGAGTTTGATCTATCAGCTGAGAAGAAACATACAGACTGCTCTCCACATTTGCACATTCCTTTATGACTTACTAGAAAGTAAAGCATTCAATCCTGGTTTTGAGATCATATGAGTCAGTTGGTGAGAGGTTAGAGCTCCACACAAAGGAAAAAAAAACACCCGAGTTGTATTAGTGCTTTCAAGTAAGTCTAGAGGACTGAATTTCAACAGTACCAGTTATCCAGAACTGACTGCTGTCATAGCTTTGAAAACTAGCAGGTAGAACACTGTCTCTACGGCTTTACAAACTACATTTATTAGTCCCTAGGTTTCGACATGGCCTTATGAACTGCCTTCAAAGCTGATGCGTTAATCAAAATACACGTTTCATCCATTTAGAGCTGGAATTGAGACAGTGTAGAAGACCTTACTATTTGCTACGCAGAGCATCTGAACACGTGGGTTTCAGTTCCCTTCCTCAGCTTCTTACGGCCTCTAATCGAAGTCGATAGCAGCGCCCAGGCCAGCGCCCCCGCTTACACCGCATCGCCCTCCAGCCATTCTGCGCCAGCGCCACCAGCAGGCGGGCGGGCCACCAGCAGGCGGGCGGG